>MCJB01048075.1:129309-148260 GCA_002018475.1 Nicotiana obtusifolia
CCCCCCCCCTCAATTTCCTTGATTTTTGCCACTCCAATTTCCTTGATTGTTGTTGTTGTGCCAATTCTCTCGATTGTTGCCACCACTCCAATTTCCTTGGTTGTTAGAATTTCAATTGCATTGATTGTTTTGAGATCGCCATTGTTGTTGGCATGAGCCTTCGAAGGTGTTTCGTTTCCCTTGAAAGTTGTTCACATATTGCACCTCCTTTTCTTGTTCATTGTAAGAATCATCTTGATCAAAACCACTATCCTCTTGCACATAATTTTTCACTCGATGTTGCACTTGAGGACTCGTGGTCCTCCTTTTGTTCACCATCATGTCCACTCCCTCCATGACATTGACTTGCTTAGGATTTTGCACTTATTGAACTTGAGCCTTTGCTAATTGATTCATGGTGCTAGTCAATTTGGAGATGGCTTGACCATGGTCATGCAACTCTTTGTGAAGGTGGATTACGTTGGGACCACCTTGTAGAACATTAGCCCGGGATTGCCATGCTGATGATGTTTCCGCCATTTCATCTAAAATATCACACACCTCTGATAAGGTGTAGTCATGAAGTTCCCGCCGGAAAATTGATTCACTATGCATTGGTTGGTTATGTTGATCCCACGGTAGAAAGTTTGTTAAATCATATTCTCCGTCATATCATTATTGGGACATTCCTTAGACATTGTTCTATAGCGTTCCCATATCTCGTGTAGTGGTTCATTTGGCTTTGCTTGCATGCCTAAATCTCATCCTGAAGTGTAGCCATGTGCCTTGGAGAGAAGAACTTAGAAATAAAATTTTCCGCCAACTCATCCCAAGTGTGAATGGAATGGTTCGGAAAACGTTCTAACCAATCTAAAGCTTTCCCCCGTAGAGAGAAAGAAAAAAACCTTAGCCTCAATGTATCCTCGGAGACATTTATTTGTTTTCTCCCCCAACAAGTGTCAACAAACCCCTTCAAATGTTTTTATGCATTTTGACTTAGAGCACCAGAGAAGAAACCTCGTTGCTCTAGCAAAGTGAGCATCACATTGGTGATTTGAAAGTTGCCCGCCCTAATACAGGGATGGACTATTACACTAGCATATCCTTCATTAGGAAACACCCGGTGTGAAGCTGCTCGTGGTGGAGGTGGGGGTGGAGAGGATACATTGTCATGAGGCACTCGGCCTCTTTTATTGGCTTGAGCTTCAAGAGGAACCTCGTCAATTTGATAATCCTAGATGTCCACATCCCCCAAAGCAATATTTTCGAGCTTATTGTTTGCCATGGTTGTACTTACGATTTCTCAAAAAAGTTAGTAACACAGAAGAAAAAGAAGATACTCCAAAAACACACCCAAATATATAGCTAACACCGCTTTTAATTCCTCGGCAACGGCGCCAAAAATTGATCATGCCCAAAGCACACTTCAATAGAGATATGAAACGGTCGTATGCAATAATAGAAACCCAACTAAGAGTTGGGGTCGAATCCACGGGGAGATAAGATGGGAGTTAGGTGTACATATTTCAATTTGCGTAATTGGATTATCTAGATTGTACTTCCACAATAAAGACTTATTTTCTATTTCTAATTTTACTCTAATGATTTCAAAATAAAGAAAGGAGACTAGAGATAATTATTTTTAAGGTTTTTCAAATGGATAAAAAGCCTAGGGCTTTGACCAAGACCTATATGTTTGCCTAATGGGATAAAGACTTTAATATTTATTATGTTGATTGGGGTGTATTATAGCTATCAACTCTAAATTACCCACTCCATACCTCTCGGCCAGTGAGTGGTTTTGTTCACTTTGAATTTCTCAAGACCAAATGGGTATCACCCAAAACAGTTGATAAAAGCTCAAGTCGGGTTACTACTATCTCTAGGTTGAACCCTTTAATTGGGTTAATCAATCTCTCGACTGACCCAATTCCTTGTTAGCAATGTTATCCTAGACTAGGTCTCTCTTTCTCAAGTAGATACTAAGTCAAATAGGCATGAATCAGTGTTTGTAACCATTAATTCTAAAATTGAAGCATGAAGTAGGCTAATTAATCAACACTCAATCATAAACAAGCACTAAATTAGATACCCATAAGGTTTACGCACTAGGGTTGGGTCACAACCCTAGTAAAAGTCTAGCTACTCATAATGGGGTTTGAAGAAAATAAGGAAGAAAAACTAATTAAACTCATAATGGAAGCTTAAAATGAGTAAATCTATTGTAAATACACCAAAGCAAAGTAAAACTTGCTAAAATAGTAAAGAAAAACTGCTACAGCAACTTCAGAGGTTCAAACTTGACCTAATTTTGTGAAACAACTTATTTATACAAGGCTAAAAATCTCAGACAAAAATGCTCTTTGGGAGTTTCTATGACCGCACAATTCCCTGTGCGGTCCGTAGATTTCTTCATCTGGTAGGAGTTGGAGTTCTACGGCCGCACATTTCTGAACTGCATCGCAAGGCATTCTTCTGCAACCGCAAGGCAACTCTTCTGCGGTTCGTAGATTTAGTATTGCGGCTGCAAGGCACTCTTTTGTGGCCGCACAATTCTTGTGCGGTCCGCAATTCACAGAGGCTCCTGGACTTGGTCTTTTTGCATACTCTCTAATCTTCGACTCTTAGTGCAGCTTTGCGGCTGCACATTTCATGTGCGGTCCACACTTTGCACAAATGTCCGCTAGATTGTTCCTCTTTGTTTTGCAGCCGCAGATGGAATTCTGCGGTCCGTAATTTTTTCTGCTGCCGTAGAATTCCTTCTGCGAATCGAACATTCTGCAGCCTTTATTGCCTTATGTTTCGAAGTACTCCTTTTTGAGTCGGATTTCATCTCGGGAGGCCAACTTCTAGGATTTTTGTAATTTTGCATAATTTCATTAGTTTTGGGAACATAATTCAATACTTTTAGACTAAAACTAAAGCTTAAAGGCGTTAATAAGCAGTCAAAATACCCACTTATCAACATGTCTCCACCTTTTGTCCGTGACAGCTTCATCAAAGTTTATTGGTTCACTATCAGCAAAGAGACAATATAAAAAATCAAAATTAGTTACTTCTTCTGTGTTATCATAGAGCTCTTGAATACTCCTCGTCCTTTGCGGTTATTCGTTTGAACTTTCTTGAGAAGAAGGAGATGCATCATTAGTTGGTAAAGGAGGTGGAGTTGCATCTTGCACAAGTTCTCTGGTTCTTCTTCATCACCAAAGTATGGAAGAAAATTATGTGAAGTTTCTTCCTGAGCTTCCCAATTCCATGCCAATTCTTCATCAAATTCAACATCACGACTCACCACCACCTTACCGCTGCTTGGATTGTAGAACTTGTAGCCTTTTGAACTTGTATCGTAGCCAGCAAACACATGACTTGAAACTTTGATCATCAAGCTTCGCTCTCCCTTGTTGTGGCACATGAGCATAGGCTATGCTCCCAAAGATTCTCAAATACTTGACACTTGGCTTTCTTCAACTCCATACTTCTTGAGGGGTTTGATCTCTAACATTTCTTGTTGGAGATCTGTTGTTCAAATAAACTGCACAAGAAACAGCTTCGGCCCAAAATTCCTTGGGCATACTTTTAGCTTCAATATACATCTAGCCATATTAAGAATATTTCGATTCTTTCTCTCTGCAACTCTATTTTGTTGGGGTGAATAAGGTACCGTTAGAGTGTAGCCGATTTCTATGAGACTGATAAAAGTCATTAAATTCTTTTGAAGTGAATTCGGCTCCTCTATCAGACCCTAATTATTTTATTTCATAACCACTTTCTTTTTGCACAAGTACTTTAAAAATTTTAAAAGCAGCAAAAGCTTCAGATTTTGGTTCGAGAAATAAACCGAAGTCTTTCTACTAAAGTCATCAATGAATAGCAGAAAGTATTTACTTTTACCAAAGGAAGGTGGACTGATTGGTCCACATACATCAATGTAAACAAGTTGGAGCGGCTTGGTTGATCTTGACATGACCTCCTTTGGGAAACTCCTCCTTGCATGTTTCCAAGAAGATAAGCTTCACACAATTGATTTGGATGGTTAATCGATGGTATCCCATGGACCATATTTTTCATCCCATTGATTTGAGAGCTTGAAAATTCAAGTGCCCAAATCGCATGTGCCAACACCATGATTCATCTTGCACATTAGCCTTCAAACACTTTGCATCAATTGTCTTAAGATTCAGAGAAAATAATTTATTCTTTGCCATATATGCACATTAGCAATTAGAATTCCACTTGAATCTCTAATCCAAAGATGCATATCTTTCATGTGGATGTCATATTCCTTTTCAAGAAGTTGGCCCAAACTCAAAATATTACTTTTTAATTTTGACACATAATAGACATCTTGGATTAACTTGTGGACACCATCTTTACAGGAGATTAGAATCGTACATATCCCTTCGATTTGAATCTTTGAGGTATCTCCAAAAGACACATTACTTCTCACCGACTTAATGATCTCCACAAACTTGTCTTTGCATTCACACATATGATTGCTTGCTCCATTGTCCAATTACCATGAGCTACAATTATCCATGTCTTCTTCTTTGAGTGCCAACAATAATGTTGACTCATCTTCTTCTTTCTTGTCGTCAATAAGGTTAGCTTTCTCTTCAATACTGCTACGATATTCCCAAGAATAATGGTCAAATTTATGATAATTATAACACTCAATATTTGATTTGTCATACATTTGTCCATTATTTTTTTGATAGTAGCTGCGTCCTCTTCCTCCTCTTTGTCCACGACCACAACCTCTGAATATATGGTGGATTTTAGCTTCATTGTTGAAGTTATTACCATTAATTCTTCCTCTTCCATGACCGCCACGGCCTCGTCCATTCCCTCGATAGCTTTTTTCACCTCCATAATCCTTAAAGATGCCTGAGTTCTAAAAAGTTACTCCAGTGACACTTCTTGCCTACTTTTGATCTTTTCTTCACGAGCCTGTAAAGAACCTCCCAATTGCTCCACCGTCATAGAGTCTAAATCTTTAGACTCCTCAGTAGCACACACCACAAAATCAAATTTAGGTGTTAAAGTGCGAAAGATCTTTTCTACCACACGGACATCTTCTATGTCCTCCCCGTATCATATTAATTGATTTACAACATCCTTCACTTTTGAACAATAATCTGAAATGCGTTCGAATTTTTTTATTTTTAAAACTTCAAAATTAGTTCTTGGAGTTTGAAGTTTTACCTTCCTCACCTTGTCAACTCCTTGGAGAAAATTTTGTAAAATCTCCCAAGCTTCCTTAGAGGTAGTAACATATGCTACATTCTCAAACATAACATCATCCAAACATTGGTGGATGAGCGTGGGGGCTTGTTGATCTTTCTTCCTTGTCTTTGCCAATACATCTTTTTTATTTTGAGGCAGATCTTCCTCATTATCAGGTTTTTCATACCCTCTATCTACGATTTTCCACACATCCTGCGAGCCAAGAATGACTTTCATACGTAGACACCATTTCTCATAATTATCTTTTGTGAGACGAGGTATTGAAAAGATAGTGGACCATTACTCGTCATGACTCTAATACGACGTTGTTGGAAAAAAAAATTATCCCGCCCAGGAATAATATCCACGATAAATAACAATACCACAAGAGAGTAACAACGATACCAAACTTTATAACAGGGTAAAATACAATATCCGAGCGGAGCAATATAATACTACTATAATATTACAACTTGATAGTGTCAAGAGACTACTATAATTTTAGAAGAAATAATATTCTTTATTTTAATCATCACACTACAATATTACTCCCACTCTCTATTTATTCACAAACTACAATTTGTGAATTATTCTTTCTACGCTCTATTGCGTTCCCTTTGATTTTGGTGTATTTAAAATAAGAGCTGAAGCCTCCTTTTATGGGAGTGAGGAACCTTTCCTCCAACCAATCAAAGGATTGGATTTACAATTTGCATATTGCAGATTTCCATAACCTGTTGCACCGTCTTATACCAATTTGCAAATTGGTTTTGCTATTTGCTTTTTTGCTGTTATTGTAACTTAGTTGCAATCTTAGAGGAGAAAAAAACTTGTTGCATTTGCAACTTGGTGTCTTTTTTTGTCTTTTACTTCTTTTATTTATATGGGTCCCATATTTTGGTCACTTATTCTTGTAAGATTGTATTTACTGACGATATAAATAACTTTTATACTATCAAAATATATTTATCTGTTCTAAAGTATAACCTATCTTATTTTTAAAGATTATAAATTTTATATTTTATGAAAAACTACATACAAATGTATTGAGTGACTTGACAATATTATTTTTTTATATAATATTGTCAGTGCATATATATAATTTAAACTCTTGGAAGTATTATTTCGAACAAATAATTACTACTACTTCATACTAGTCTGTTATTGCTATACTTTACATAAAGCTGGCTCTGCTGTTCCTTAAATTTAACGTTTAGAGGAAATTTTTCTGCGCTAACTAATTAACTGATATTAGCAAATGGAGCATTTTATGCTAAGATTATTTTTCCTTGGGTAAAGAGCAAAAAGAGCCAACTAGCCCTAATCGTGAGTATGAAATAGCATAATGCTACTAATGCTTCTTCTTTCTGTAATGACGCATATTACTTATTTATAATATTGTCCCTTTTTCAACCAGACGATGGACGTTTTGTCGCACCACACTCAAGGGAAAGTGTTGTGGTGTATGTTGTTTGTAGATGATATTGTATTGATTGACGAGACGCGAGGCGGTGTGAACGTGAGGTGAGAGCTGTGGAGGCAAACCCTGGAGTCTAAAGGTTTCAAGTTGAGTAGGACTAAGACAGAATATTTGAAGTGTAAGTTCAGTGGTGAGACTCACAGAGGGGAAGGAGAGGTGAGGCTGGACTCGTAAGTCATCCCTAGGAGAGGAAGTTTTAAGTACCTTGGGTCTATATTCAGGGGATGGGGAGATTGGTGAAGATGTCACACATCGTATTGGGGCAGGATGGATGAAATGGAGACTCGCTTTGGGTGTTTTATGTGACAAGAAGGTGCCACTAAAACTTAAATGTAAGTGTTGTCAGACCGACTATGTTGTAATTGTTGTCAGACCGACTATGTTGTATGGGGCTGAGTGTTGGCATGTCAAGAATGCCCATGTCCAGAAGATGAAGGTAGCAGAGATGAGGATGTTGTGATGGATGTGCGGGCACACCAGATTATCTATGATTATGAATGAGGTTATTCGCGACAAGGGGGGTGTGGCCCACATTGATGACAAGATGCAGGAAGCGAAGATTAGGTGGTTTGGACATGTGAGGAGGAGGAGCACAGATTACCTGGTGAGGAGGTGTGAGAGGTTGATATTGGAGGGCTACGAAGAGGTAGATGTAGGCCGAAGAGGAAGTGGGGAGAGGTGATTAGGCAAGACATGACACAGCTTCAGCTGGCCGAGGACATGACCCTTGATAGGAAGGTGTGGAGGTCAAGAATTAGGGTAGTAGGGTAGGTGGTAGATTGTTCATACCAGTAGGATTAATATGAACTATCGCATTCGGTAGTAGGTTTCTGTGATTACCCGTCATTTTCTTTCATTTTGATCATCTTATTATAGTGTTGTTTCTATGCTGCTTTTACATGGCTTTTTGTGTTGTCCCTCATTGTCTATTTTTAATTAATGTGGTGCTTAAGTTTTCCTAAGCCGAGAGTCTATTGGAAACATTCTCTGTACCTTCACAAGGTAAGGATAAGGTCTGCGTACACACTATCTTCTTCGACCCCACGATAAGGATAAGGTCTGCTTCCACATTATCTTCTTCGACCCCACGATATGAGATAATACTGGGTATGTTATTATTCTCCTTTTCAACCAAAGAAAAAGAGTATTTCATTTTTCTTTCCAGCTTTCTCCCTTCCATTCTGTACCCCTTCCCTCGTTCTTTTTTTGGTTTTTCTTGTATTTTCTTTTGTGGCTGTCCCTTTTGGGATTAGCTTTTCATTCTTACGCAAAAGAGAGGGAGAAAAGTGAATTTTAGGAGCATAAATATATGCTTGGGACGCTGCGAATCGATCTCGTTAAATTTAAATGTAAATGGACAAAATTCTTTTTTCGAGTAGCATCAGATTATATAAAAAGATGTCATGTATATAGATCGATCTGAATCATGTCTCTGTCTATGAATAGACTAAGATCATGTCTCACCTATGTGCTGGCGCTATTTCAACTCCATAAAATAGGTGCGGAGCGAGCGTTTTTAGTTGGGGTTCGATCGAATCCAGTAATTTTAGTGTATACTATATTTTTTTAAAAAAATTAGTTGATTGTACAAATTATAATAATAACAAACTCAGTGTATTTTTATAAATAGGATCTGGGAGAATAGTGTGTACACAGACCTTACCCTTACCTTATAAAGATAAAGAGGCTGTTCCTGATAGACATTAATATATACAAATTATTTATTTAAAATTTAGTAGCTTAAAAGTACTAAATTCTCGAATTCATAAGTTTCAAATCATGGGTCCGCCCCTATTAAAGGTACTACTCCTATGAACTTAAGTTTGAGCACTAAACATTTTTCTCTTTTTATCAATCTTCACTAGCCATCCAAAGGGCATTGTTCACCTCCAACTTCAACCAAAAATATGGTCAATTTCCACATAATTCTTTTGAGATATAGAAGCTGATCACAGTGTCTTTTATGTATTAAGGAGTAAAATATACTAACCACAATGATAGTACAAACATTACAAAAAAAATTAAAATTAGCTACGAACGTAGTTGCTAATCTGTCGCTAAAACGCTTGTAAGTAGCAGAATTTTTTAATAATCCATCACTAATCCGTCGCTAAATGAGATTAGCGATGAATTTTTCTGTTTAGCTACAGAATTTGTTCGTCGTTAAAACCTGATTTTTTTAGTAGTGAAATTAACAGTTAAATTGGAATAGAATTGTCGTTTAGTGATAATATTTCACCCTACCACTTAATTTCGTTCAAGGATGATAATTCTTGAACGAAAAGATTGCATATTTGATAAGGAGCAGGGCTCCTTATTTGAAGAGAACTCTATCCAAGATAAGAAAAAAGTTAGAAGTTGAAGATAACTAGAACTTTTCCACCAATGAAGAGTAAGCGTAAGACCTCTAGTTAATCCTTATTCTACTAACTCTATAAATATTAGTTTGTTCTCTTTTATAGGGGATGCACATATATTGAAGTTAAACAACAATTGAGAGCAAAATAGCAAGACATTTTGTGAGCAATTTCTATGAGTTTCAAGAATGCGAACCTGAAGTAACATGAACCACATTGAAGAACAAGTTCCATGTGTCTACCTTTAATTCTAGTTCGATTGTAGTAGCAGCTTTTGAGTTGTACATTTAAGCTTTTCTTAAAAGTATTTGTACTAAGTACTTGAGTTGTATCTCTCAAGTTAGAGTTAATTTGAAGTAGTCGCTACATCCTGTGACGTGTTGCTACAAGGGTTAGAGTTAATCCCTAGAAGTATAGGTTAGTGGTGAAGTTTCATCCTACTACTTAATTAGAGGGTTCCTATCAGATGCGAATCTAGAATTTTTAAAACAGGGGTGCGCTAGTAAAAGAAATGAGAAAAAAATATATTATGTGGGAATTGATCTTTTCTTCTAGGTAATAAGTCAGCATCCTTTTGGAGCATGTAGGCCAACATGATAATTTAGATCAATTTTAAAAAGTATGTACATAAAATTTCTAATTTAGCAGAACGATCATGGGTCCACGTGCCCCACATATTAAGCAGTAAATCCGCCTATGGGCTTACTACCGCATAGAAAAAAGGAAAATTAGCTGAGGAAAAATGATCACACAAGTTAGTTTTTGCGGAGATCAATTGAAGTAGCTAGAGGTGGCTACAAGATTAGAACCTTATGGATTCAAAATTTTAACAATTTAAATTATTAGTTCTAAATTAATAATTTATACATATAAATTGATTGATTATGATAAATACAAAATTTAAATTTAAACTATTGAATTCAGCCGAACAATTCTAGCTCCACGTCGGAGTAGGTGATCATTCTCCTATACTACCTCTTCTCCGTGAAAGGACCAAAGGGGAGATTATATATGTCCTTTCGAAGTAGCAATCCACCCTCTTTTCCGTGCTAAATAAGACCCTTTTCTTTAGGTGAGAATCCCTTGATGATAAGGAGAACAATATGTAGTACCCTTCTTCTTATCATGTGATTTACTGTTTGGAATATTTGAATAAGCATTTATTCCAATCCAGCTAATTAAAGTAAAGTCAGTTTTGTAAATATATGCAGAGTTATCTTGATGCCTCTTTATATAGTACCTCCTCCTCCTCCTTTTGTCTTCTCTTGGTACGGATAATATTATGGACTTTATGCAACAGCATGTTTTTAGGATATCTCGACTTCCATTTCCCAAATCAATAGATGCAATTATGTATTATGGGATTAAAAAGAATTTAATTAAAATATTAATTTTTTAGTTTGAGAAGATATCTATGCTGAAGGAAAGGAGTGACTATAAAATTATTTCCGTATGATCAACAGGTCACGGACTCGAGCCGTAGAAGTGATTATTAATACTTGTATTAGAATAGACTGTCTACATCACATGTCTTAAGGGGTGCGACTGCGACTCTTCTCGCATCTTGCATGAATGCAGAATACCTTGTGCACCAGACTGCACAGAATATATCTATGCTCAATCTTTCACTTTTTAAGACTAATAGGTTAGACATAAAAAGGATCTTTTTTGTCAATCACTACAGTACATAGACGTGCTCATTCTCCCATATTAATTTCATATTAAATAATGATACCATAATCTTACTCTTTGTGGATCGGATTATAAAGTAGTAAAAGAATGTTTGTTTCCAAGAATTTAATTCGAACAGTAGAATTATTCGATGAAAATTGTTAGGACTACAACGTGACAAAATTAACAAGTACTAGAGAAGAGAATTGATCCTTTTTGAAAAAATACATGATGATCAAGGAATTAATAATTTGCATATCCACCGACTTGTCCCTTTTGGAATTCTGTAATCTCTTTTTCTGTTCATTTTGATCCCATGCACCACTTTAAGCCTTATATATAGCCTTTCTACAATTTCACATTTCTCATACCAAGTCAAGACTTAATTAATTGGTTATACAAATTTCTTTTCTTTTAGTTACACACACATCTTCACAAAAGTTTCTCTAACTTGCCATAGTCTAGTCAAAACCATAATTTTTCTTAAGGTATAAACATGGATATGGTGATGAAGTTGGGAGCAGAAAGTCCAGTGGTGACTTTTAGCAAAAGCAGTTGTTGCATGTCTCACTGTATTGAAACCCTAATCCGAGGTTTCGGAGCAAATCCTACAGTTTATGAGCTCGATAAACTTCCAAATGAGAGGCAAATGGAGAATGCATTGATTGAATTAGGGTGTCAACTAAGTGTGCCAGCCGTGTTCATTGGCAAAGATTTTATAGGTGGTTCTAATGAGATTATGAGTCTTAATGTTAGAGGCAAGCTCAAACAGTTGCTTCTAAGGGCTAATGCTATTTGGATATAGAGATCAATTAGTTACTAGCTAGCTACGTACTAAGTCTAGATCTTCGTCTTATAGTAGTGAAATCACATATATAGTAGTGAATTTATCACAAATATATTTTGTTTCTTGATGTACTTATAATAAAAGTATGCTTTTTAACTCAAACTATCAAAGAATCTGCGACCTTGTTAAATCAATTCTCCAAAGCCAATATTGTATTTTGGTTATAGCAAGTAAGCTTCTTATTTTCAAATATTATTAATTTCATATTGTATGAAGGATTACATATAAATGTCTTTTGAGTGACTTGACAATATGTATTTTTTTCTTTTGTGGCTGTCCCGTTTGGGATTTAGCTTTTCATTCTTACGCAAAAGAGAGAGAAAAGAGAATTTTAGATCTGAATCATGTCTCTGTCTATGAATAGACCAAGATCATGTCTGTGCTGGCACTACTTTTTGATTAGGAGTTTGGTGAAATTCAATAACTTTGTTGCAGATCTTATATATATAATATTAATTTACAAGGATTAAAATCTCCGAATTCGTAAGCTTTAAATCATGATTCCGCCTCTAAAAAAAAAAAAATACTATATGAACTTTTGTTTGAGCACTAAACATGTTTCTATTCTTATATATCTTCAACCCTTTGAAGGGCAAGGGTACCTCTCTATAACTTTCAAAATCCTTATTGTTCACCTTCAACTTCGACCAAAAATATTTTAAATTGCCACATAGTTCTTTTGAGATATAGAAGCTGATCCCAGTGACGTCCTTTATGTATTGATCGTGGAGTAAAATATACTAACCACAAGCAAAGGCGTATTTAGAATTTTATGAATAGAATAAAAAAGGGCATGAGAAATTAAAGATTTGTTTATCTATTGATTATAAAAGGAACGGAAAAAGTTCAAAACTGCCCATCAACTATTCGAAATAGGACATGTTTATCCTCCGTTAAAAGTTGACATCGTTTGTGCCCATGCCGTGACCTAAAGGGATCATTTCTACATTCCTTCACTGACAAACGTAATTTTGAATTTTATTCTGAGAAAATATTTTTCTCTTTTGTAAAATCCACCTGGCACATCCCTCCCCCGTTCCCTTTCTTTTTTCTAGAAAGGATCAAAAACTGCCCCAAAACTATACGAATTACCCCTCTGCATCCCCTCATTTTAGTTTTATTTTTTTATTTCTTCTTTTTCCGCTTCATTTTCTTTTTTTTTTTCTTCCTCTCCTTTGAATATCCATTGAAGAACCTCGCCCAAACCTCCCAAAGAATTCCTAAGCCAACAAAAATTGTATTTTTATTTCCTCTCTTTCATCTTCTTTCTCCTTGTTCTTTCTTTCTTTACAACCTCCATTGTGATTGAGTGTACATGTATTTTTATTTGCATGTATTACAGTTAAAATTCATTGGTTCTTTTTAATATAATCTCTTACACTCTAATTGGTTTTCTTCGATATATAAGTTACTCCCTCATGGATTTAAGTTATGGATACCATCATCTATAAATAGCATAGAACCCTCCAAGATTAATGAGGATGGTTCCAGCTGTAAAGAGAACATATAAGACTAGGATAGCTTTCCGTTAATAGAGTTTTAACTTTTATATAACTAAATAATATTCAAAAAAAATTCTGTGTCACTCACGAGTTGGTCTTGCCTTGAATATCTAAAATTTACTATGTTAATTTAACTTTTACATAAAAGGGTTGCTGAAGAGGCCCTATATACCAAGAATTCGTGTTTTAACTCTGTAACGACCCGATCAATCATTTTGAGAATTAGCGTCCCGTTCAACAGCTTAAGGCCTCGAGCAGCTTCGTATTATGTACTATGACTTGCGTGTGTGGTCGAGTTCGATTTTTGGAAGATTCGGGATCAACTTAGAAGAAGGATTCTTGTTTTAGAAGCTTAAGCAGTAAGAGTTGACCAGAGTTTGACTTTTGTGTAGACGACTCCGTATCGTGATTTTGGTCTTAGGAGCATGCACAGATATTAATTTGAAGGTCCATAGGTCGTTTCAGCATGAATTGGCGAAAGTTAGAAAAAATGGAAGATTTTGGAAAGTTTGATCGGGAGTTGACTTTATTCACGTTGGGGTCGGATCCCGGTTTCGGAAGTTGGAATAGGTTCGTACTGTCATTTACAACTTGTGTGCAAAATTTGAAGTCAATCGGAGTTGGTTTGGTATGAATCAACATTTGTTTTAGAATTCGAAAGTTCATAAGTTTCTTAGGCTTGAATTGATGCGCGATTTGTGATTCTAATGTTGTTAGAGGCAATTCGAGGCTTTGAGCAAGTTCGTATTATGTTTTGGGATTTGTTAGTATACTCGGTTGGGTTTCCATGGGGCTCAGATGACTTTTGGATGGGTTTTCTAACGTGTTTGGTGTTTTGACATTATTTTGAGCATAAGCATGTAATGATCCAAAGGTTCATTTTTAGTCTAGAGATAGAAATTCGATTTCGAGACTTTCGGGAGTTTGATAATGAATTATAGGAATGATGTGAATGTTTGGTCTAATTTCATTAAGTCGCGATTGGGTTTTTACCGCGAAGCATGAGTTAATTATTTAACGAGCGAAGTTGGTATCACATGGAGCAAATGAGCTCTGAATTGAGTTTCGATTGAACGACTAGGTTCGTATTTTTATTTGTGACTCATAGGAACAAGAATGTCGAATTCCGAGTTCGTATGATGGCGTTAGAGCTTTTTTAGTGAAAAATAAATTATTGGTACAAGCAGGTTCTGGTGCACACCTTTAGCGACCAGATTTGACACTTTTAGCGACGGGAATTAGGAATTTAGCGACCAGATTAGTGTTTTTATTGGATAGTTTTTTTTATAAGCTCATTTCAACATTTTTGGAGCTAGGGAACTCGGATTTGGGCGATTTTTGAGAGGCTTTTCACCAAATGGATATTATATTTCATAATTCCATGATTTTTTCATCCTTAATTAGTGAATCGAATAGAAGAAATTGGAAAAAATGTAAAATCTTTCAAAAATGTAAAATGAAGATTTGAAAGGCGATCCTTTATCGGAATTTGATAATTTTGGTATAGTTGAACTCGTATCGGAATGGGTGTTCATATTTCATGAATTTTTGTGGGGTACGGGATGCAGGCCCCGGGATTGACTTTCGGGTTGACTTTTTAAAGTCGAATTTTATTATCCGGAATTGTTCCCCATAAATTTTAATGATGTTATGTATTTAATTTGGCCAGATATGAGCCGTCCGGAGGTCATTTCACACGAGAAGGTTATTTTGGAATATCGGCCTAATTTCGTTAAGGTAAGTGTCTTGTCTAAATTTGTGTGGGGGAAACCACCCCTTAGGATTTGTGATGATTGTGTCATTCGTGTTATTTGAAGGTCGTGTACGCGAGGTGACATGCGGGTACGCGACCTATATGTGGTATTTGACCGGTTTGAACTGTTAGGCTTCCTTCATGTAATTAATTGTAGTTATTGTTTCATGACTCTATCTTTTGTTGTTAGAATTGTTTGTATGTGCTTTACTTGAAATTGTTAGCATACGTTCCATCTTTGTTGTCAAGTTCACCCTTATATGCAAATTGTTGATTGAAATCACTGGTTGAATTCATGCTTTATTTGCTACATACCTTAATTGTTAATTGATACTCATAAATTGTGCCTTGCTTTATGGATTGTCATTTCCTTGCTATTTGATTTCGTGAGCTATCGTGTAGCCTTTTTTATTAGTTGTGACTTCTTTGTGTAGCCTCGTTATTCCTTTTGATTTTATGGTACACTGTAGTTGGTTGTAAATTGGTTAATTTGCGTTGCTTGAGGAGCGGGTTGCACGTTGCAACAGATGTGTTTAATGTTTATATTGAGGAGCGGGTTGCATGCTGCAATAGATTTGTTTAATGTTTATAATAGGGAGCGGGTTGCACGCTGCAACAGAAATGAAAATGATCAATGATAAATGATAAATGAGAAATGATTATCATTGTGTGGGATCGGGTTGCACGCCGCAACAGATATAATTATTATTGTATAGGATCGGGTTACACGCCGCAACAAATGTACAGATATGAAATTATTGTGATATTATGGTTAATTCCGATTGTGATTCTCATGATATATTTCATGCTAGGACAGTTACTGTGGTTTCTTAAATCACTTCATTATATTTTGATCATAATTAATTAACCGTCAATATTTCAAAAAAAAAGAATGGAACAATATGGACTTCTTGTGTGAGTCATTCATCCAATGTGATATGTTAAATTGCTAAAAATTTAGCAGAATTAAATGAAAGAATTCTCTAGCTGTTTCACTTGCAAGTCTTTCAAAATAAAACTTATATCTTATTCTGAGTTCTACTAATTTAAATGGTGATTACATTTTTACTCTACTTGGTATTTCAAATTCACTCGTTATCTTTTTGTCGTGTAATTTACGTAAAAAATTATTAATTTGTATTACCTTAGTAAATCCTATATTTATCTCGTTAAAATTTGGTTGATATCCTATTTTTTTGTAAATACATTATTTTTATTGGATCTCATATATTTCTAAACTATACACAACTGATATTCTATTTGCACAACTTCTCCACTATTTTACCTTATTTGAATCATAAATTGGCTTAATAACTCATTTGATGCTTCACTGTATTCAATCTGAAAATTGTATTTAATTGTGTTTAAATTATTCATTGGTCATCTTGGTTGATATTGATACGGAAACTATACACATGGTAGCACGAGGATTTTGCCGTGCAAAAGTGATTCGAAAAGATGTGGGCACAAGATGCCACATGTGTAAAATTGGAAGTTGTGAATCATGATTTGAGATTTCGAGGAGTGATACCTCGGGTAATTCATATTGAAATTCATGCATTATAAATAATTTAATTGATTAATTTATCATATGATTCCTTGGTTGAACCCATTCATATGTCACTTGTACTCAGACTATGTTGTTGCTTAATTACTTGATTGTTTTCTTGTTGCCATCCGTGTTCTCATTGTTTCATTGTTGATTTGAATTGGAAATTCTTTTGTTATTGGCCTTACATTGATATTCCTTCCTTGTTAGCTTTGTGTAACATTTTGTACAGGTTTATATGTCTGGTAGGTGTCTTGACCTGGCCTTGTCACTACTCTACCGAGGTTAGGCTTGATACTTACTTGGTACTGCTGTGGTGTACTCATGCTACGCTTCTGCATATTTTTTGTGCAAATCTAGGTACCTCAGAGTTGTTGATATTCCTGTTATTTGATCGGGCATTTTTGTGGAGACTCAAAATATACCTGATGTTGCGTTCGCAGGCCTCATAGTCACCTTTTAATATCTTTCCTTGTACTGTTTGATTTTATTCTAGAACAATTGTATTTAGAGATTTTCTAGTAAACTCTGTCGAGCTTGTGACTTGTACTACCGATTTTGGGATTGTAGAAAATTTTTATTTCATATTTAATAATTGTTGGTTGAGTTGACACTAATTCAGTAAGTGTTAGACTTACCTAGTCCCTAAGACTAGGTGCCATCACGACATTCTACGGATGGAAATTTGGGTCATGACAAACTCCCACTAGTTTTATGTTTGAAGTTTTTTTTTAGTTTAAGTTACTTTCTTCTTATACATGTAATCTAGGGGTGGGCATAATACCGACCGAACAGAAAAAACTGATCAAATCGATAATTTCGATTTATACGGTTCAATTTGTTCGGTTTTTTCGGTTGGTTTGCGGTTTATATTTTTTAAAAGTTTGGTGTTCAGTTTTAGTATTTCACCGAAAAATCGAAGTTTTCTTAAGTATGTGTCCTATAGCCTCCGGGCTTAAAACTCTTAAGTCTAACATGTTAAATATGAACCCAATCATTTATTAATTGTTAGTGAATGTTGGAGCCCAAACCCCAAAACGCCACACTTTTAGAAATTCATCCAACCCCAAAGCCACGCCCAAAAATTAATAATTACTATGATCATTATTCAATAACTTACGATATTTATTGATTTTCCGATGATAACATAAATCTCTTTTGTTACTTTCAGTTAATGTGCAAATCATAACTGCTATTACTAAGAGAATATTGAATTATTCAAAACTAAAAAAAATACTCATTACATAAATCTCTTTTGTTGCTTTCAGTTAATGTGCAAATCATAATTGTTATTACTAAGAAAATATTGAATTGTAAATTCAACACCTAAAAAATACTCATTACTACAGATTCTTAGCAAATACAATATGCACATATTCTTAGTGCATATTTTATCATTTTCTAGTTAAATTTCATGTTATAGTAGATTACAGTAGGACAATTTGCTAAGCACATGCATTGAGCCTCAGAAACTTTGTAAGAATTAATTCTGAGGTTCATTTATTGCTTAAGAAAGAAGTCTAATTTGACAAGCCTAAACTGAAAAATCAAACCGAAAATAACCGCACCGCAAAAAATCGAACCGCACCGAAAATACTTTGGTACGATTTTGGTCATTAAAATCGCAAACCGAAAATCGAAAAACCCGAACCGAACTTCTATAAAATCGAACCGAACCGACCGACGTCCACCCCTAATGTAATCGTAACGTATGGAGTATATATCGGTTAATTGTCACGACCCAAAATCTCAACCCGGTCGTGATGGCGCCTCTCATGAAGACAAGGCCAGCCAATTCAACTAAACTACATTTAAACAGCGAAACAATACAAAAATGATATAAATATGGTAATAATCGAAATTTGCGGAAAAATATAGTGAACCATCCCGACTACAGCTCGAACCGGGGTGTCACAAAGTCATGAGCCACTAATGCAACATAATAGTATAACTATAATAATATCTTTGGCACAACTGTTTGAAGAAGGTGGAAACAACAAAATAAAAGAGATACGGGGTTGCGGACGTGAACAACTACCTCGTAGTCTCCGAATCACCGCCCTGACAGTAGTAATCAATGCCTCGGAGCGGAATCGATAGCGCCTGAATCTGCACACATGGTGCAGGGAGTAATGTGAGTACTTCCAACTCAGTGAGTAATACACATAAATAATGACTGAAAGTAAGAAAACACATAATGCACAAGGCAATCCATAATGAAGTAATGAAACATCGGTGAAATAGTAAACCAGTGCAAATTCAAGTAGAAACTCCTTTCAACAGGTAAAACATGCGCATCTTTCAAGTAAATAACGTGAAGTAAAAGAAAGCACTTTAAAACTGCCCCTCGAGCTCAGAGTCATCTAAAAACACGCCCCTCGGGCAATATTATTTAAAATAGTAAAATCCTTCAAACTCCGGTTACCAGTTGTCATTGTTACCAACTATAACCTACGGTTGTCATTGTTACCAACTGCATTATCTCTGGTTACCGGTTGTCATTGTTACCAACCGTAACCTACAGTTGTCATTGTTACCAACTGTATCATCTACCCATCCCCGGTTATCAGTTGTCATTGTTACCAACTGT
>MCJB01048075.1:148740-167177 GCA_002018475.1 Nicotiana obtusifolia
TGCAATCCGGGGTTTCAAACCCTTAGAGCATCATTTACAATCATTACTCACCTCAAACCGGCTAAATCCCTAACCCGCGATGCCTTTGCCCTTTGAATTGGCCTCCACGTGCGTCGAATCTATTCAAATTCAGAATAATTACGTCACATTATGCTACAGGGACAAAGCCCAAGCGAAAATAATCAAAATTACTAGGAAATCCCGAAATTAGCAAAACACGAGCCCCCGGGCCCACTTCTCAAAATTCAGAAATTATCACTCCAACGGGTTCCTTATCTCCTCACGAGTTCAACCATATAAAATTTGTCGAATTCCGACACCGGATCGACCTCTAACCCTCACACCTAAGCCTTAGGGTTTTTCACCATTTTCCCAACTTAAAAATCACCAATTAATTGCTAAAAATAGTGATAAACTGAGGTAATTCCTCCAAAATTGAGTTAGGAATACTTACCCCGATGTTTCTCTTGGAAACCCTCCAAGAATTGCTTCAAAACTTGTTTCAATCCGAGTTCTATGGCCCCAAGTATGTTTAAGATGACAAAAACTCTTCCTTTAAGAATTTGTCCATGAAAATCTCCTTTGAATATAGTTTTGAGGTTGACTTATGGTGATTCAATGGTGTTTGGAGGTGTTCCTCTTCGTGGGTAACGAAAATGGGTCTTATAGAACAAGATGGGCATTGGGTTCTACTTAAAGGTACCAAAAATCGGGTTAAGACACTCCTGTCAGGTCAAAAATGCGATCCCCTATGCCAAAAATGCGATCCGCATTTCACCTTTGCGGTTCGCATTTTTGGTCGCAATTCTCGCCCCAAGTTCTGTCTCAGTTTGCGACATTCTGTGTCAAAATGCGGTCAGATCTGCGATCGCAGATCTGACATTTCAGCAGACTTTTCCCTCGACGCGAAAATAGGCATAACTTTCTCATACGATGTCCGAATTGGATGATTCTTTTTGCTATGGCTCCAAAATTTCGATACGGATCTAATAATTTAATCAAAACTGAATTTGGAGTTTATTTGTATAATATGATACCACTTATTCTTGAAGATACGATATCGACACATTCTTGAAATGCCAAAGTTAAGCTCCATCAACCATCCAAAATCCATTCGAGGCCCTCGGGACTTCAACCAAACACGCCAACATGTCCCATAACATTATTCAAACTTGTTCCAACCTTCGGAACGTTCAAATCAACATCATAACATCAAATTCGCATCGGATTCAAGCCTAAGGATCTCAAAATCTTCTAAATCGCTCTTTTGATCTAAACCCGACCAAACCACGTCCGAATGACATGAAATTTTGCGCACAAGTCATAAATCACACATCGAAGCTACAGCAACTTTCGGAATTCCATTCCGACCCTCGGATCAAAATCTCGCCTATCAACCGGAAATCGCCAAAATTCTAACTTCACCAATTCAAGCCTAATTCTACACGGAACCTCCAAAACAAATTCCGATCACCCCCTAAGTCATAAATCCTCTCTCGAAACTAACCGAATCATCGGAATTCACATCCGAGCCCTCTAACTCGCAAGTCAACATATAGTTGACCTTTACAACTTAAGCCTCCTGGAAAGAGACTAAGTGTCTCATTTCTTACTGATTTCACTCCGAATGCAACTTACTCAATTAAATTACCTAAAACACTTATAACAAGGATTAATGATACAGATATTGGGGAAGACGGAGCAGTAACCCATGAGACGATTTACCGGGTCGTCACATTAATGCATCCATTCACCTGAAGATAACACTCTTGCAACCCAATAGTATAGGATTAAAATACCACATTGATTCCGAAGCAGTATCAAAATTACTGGTGTCATTTACTTTATCGCTCTCATATTATATTCTGTGCCTTTAAATCGAACGGACTAACAGTTTTGTGCAGGCTGTCTCCGTATAAGTCGACTAAGCCTATACCGTAGTCGACTAATTTTTTAATAGGCATACAATTCACCCCTCCCTCTTGTACTTTCAATGGCAGGGGCACAAATAATGCCAATTTTTAACTAAGGGTAAATCTGTCCTATTTCGAATAGTCGAGGGAGAGTTTTGATATTAAGTGAGAATTGAACCATATGTTTCTTGGTAAATCACTCAACATTTTATCAAGTGCACCATTAGGCTTTTTGGAGCATAGAGCCAATAGATAATGTTAGATCAATTCTAATAAATATGTATATAAAATAATTAATTTGGCAGAAAGACTATAGGTCCACGTGCCTCATAAATACTCCCCTGGGCTTACAACCTCATAGAAAGGAAAAATAACCGAGGAAAAATGACCAAACAAATTAGTTTTTGTGTAGATTAATTGAAGTAGTTAAAGATATCATCAGAATTTGAAATTTATGTATTCGAAATTCGAATCATTAAATTTGATCAAATCTATACATTAAACTCTAGCTCCGCCGTGCGATCATTCTCCTATAGTACCTCGTGTCCATAAAAGGACCAAAGAGGAGATAATATGTATGGCCTTTCGAAGTAGCAACCGACCCTTTTTTCTCTTGCTAAATAAGACCCTTTTCTTTAGGCGAGAATCCCTTGATGATAAGGAGAACAATATGTAGTACCCTTCTTCTTATCATGTGATTTACTGTTTGGAATATTTGAATAAGCATTTATTCCAGTTCAGCTAATTAAAGCAAAGTCAATTTTGAAAATATATGTAGAGTTATCTTGATACCTCTTTATATAGTACCTACTCCTTTTGTCTTCTCTTGGTACGGATAATATTATGGACTTTATGCAACAGCATGTTTTTAGGATATCTCGGCTTTCTTTTTCCCAAATCAATACTGAGATGCCATTATGTATTATGGGATTAAACGAATTTAATTATAATATTAGTTTTTTCGTTCGCGAAGATATTTTCGTTGTAGAGAAGTCTTGAAGTAACTGTAAAACTGTATTTGTGTGACCTATAGGTCACGAATTTGAACCGTGAAAGTAGTCACTAATGCTTGTATTTGGGTAAGTTATCTGCATCACACCCCTTCAGGATGCAATCATTTTTCGGAGCTTGCGTGAACGCTGAATACTTTGTGCACCGAACTGCCTAGAAAATAACTACGCTCAATTTTTCACTTTTTAAGACTAATAGGTTAAGATATAAGGATCTTCTTTGTCAATCACTACAGTATGTAGTCGTGCTCATTCTCTCATATTAATTTCATATTAAATATTATAATGATACCGTAATCATACTCTTTGTGGATCGGATCGCAAAGTACTAAAAGAATGTTTGTTTCCAAGAATTTAATTCGAACAGCAAAATATTTCGATGAAAATCATTAGGACTACAACGTGACACAATTAACAAGCTAAGTCCTAGAGAAGAAGAATTGATTTTTTTTTTTTGAAAAATACAATGATGATCAAGGAATAATTTGCATATCCACCGACTTGTCCCTTTGGGAATTTTGTAATCTTTTTTCTGTTCATTTTGATCCCATGCACCACTTTAAGCCCCATATATAGCCTTTCTACAACTTCAGGTTTCTCATAACATTAAACCCTCAAACTCAATAAAAACAGCTTTTCTCTCTACTAGGCGTCACAATTTTCTTTATTTTCAGTTACACCTCTTCACTAAAAAAAAAAAAAAAAAAAAAAAAAGAACCAGACAACTTGTCTTTTGAGGTCTAAAGATGGATATGGTGATGAAGTTGGGTGCAGAAAGTCCAGTGGTAATTTTCAGCAAAACCACTTGTTGCATGTCTCATAGTATTGAAACCCTAATTCGAGGTTTCGGAGCAAATCCTACAGTTTATGAACTCGATAAACTTCCAAATGGGATGCAAATGGAGAATGCATTGATTGAATTAGGGTGTCAACTAAGTGTGCCAGCAGTTTTCATTGGGAAAGATTTTATAGGTGGTTCTAATGAGATTATGAGTCTTAATGTTAGAGGCAAGCTCAAGAATTTGCTTCTTAAAGCTAATGCAATTTGGATATAGAGATCAGTATACTAACTAGCAAGTATTCTAGACCTTCATTTCATAATACGTACTAGTTCATAGTAGTCGCAGCAGCTATAGAGTCTTCTATAAGTATTTGGTGGTTGTTTTAATCACCCAAGATATTTTGGTTAGAGCTTATACTTATGTAGATCATATACAATAATTTCAGTTCTCCGTTAATTAATAGAAATAATACAATATTGAGTAATTAAACAAATCCTTACATAAACAAAACCTTATTCTAAATCCCACTTACGAGCGATTATATTCTTCTACTCTGGGTTTCAAGCCGTTAAACTACCAAACTACTACAATCGCATATGTATGTACGCAGGGGCGAAGCCACCTTTTGCTAAGGGTGGTCAATTGACCACCCTTCGTCGAAATATTAAGAAATATTATACTGCGTATGTAGGTAAAATGTTAGATTATAGATGTATATAACATATATTGAATATTCTTTGTCAAGAATTTTTTTTACATTTTTCAAATCAGAACATCCTTGGAGAATTTTTCTGACTTCGCCACTGTATATACCTATGTACGTATTACAATCTTATAGAATTCATTCAATTGCCCTAATGCATTAAACTTCGTCGTTTAGATAGGATCTTTCTTATTGATAACCGAATGTAAATCATTGATGCAACAAAAAAGAAAAGACTTAATAGAATCGAGTGATAGCATGATAAAAAGCAGTGAGAAATTTTTTTTACTAGTGGAAAATGTCATTTAAGATATATATGGTACGGATATGATGATAAAGATACTTGTCGTGTGAAAATGCAGTGGTTACCTTTCTTGACCCGTTTTATAAAATAAATTTAAGCACCTCTCGATACGATTTCGCAACTGTTGAGTCGCCCCTGCCCATTTTAACTCATATTTTAAAGGGACGATTTGAATATGGATTGATCATGGGCATGCAAGACGGGTCAAACAATTTTAGATTAAATGTGTCACCACTAAATATAATATGATTTGGATAAAAATATTTTATTTTATTTTATTTTATTTTGGTTAAAAGGACTGAATAGTATAAATAACTAAGCGCATACAATCTATGGACCAAAATGTTCGGAGTAGGGGCTATAGATACATTCCTAATATTATTTCGATACTGTTGTTACAAATGTAATTCCTAATTTATTTGCCCATAACACAGGAGGAATTACCAAATTAAGGGGGGATTCAAAATCAATTAATTTATTCGGAAAACTTAAATGTATCTGTGTACTATTTGAAATAGTCTAAATATATCATCCATTTGAGTATCTGGCCAATTATATCAGCGTTATACTATTGCATTATTTTGTCCCTAATTTAAACAAAAAGACACATGACAACCTAAAAAACTAATAACTCACCCACTTTTAAATACCCGGATCCTTTTACAATCCACCCCTTAACTTGACCCATACCCGATCCATTTAATCTATTTCAAATATTACAAAGGTATATTTGACCCGTTTCCGTAATTTATTCCAACGCTCTACGTGCAGTGACATAATCACACTATGCCAAGGCTGGTCAAGCAAACACACTTCGCTAGAAAATATACTGCATATATAAGTCCAATACTATTTTATATAATTATTTATATTATATTTTAAACACTATTAAAATAGTTGAGTGAGGCAGTTTAACAGTTCAAGATGCTCAAAGTGAAATGTGTTGTTCACTATATTGGTGGAAAAAGACATGATAGCACTACAAGAAAAAAAAACTTATTAGCGACCAAAATCTAGCGACGGGTGACAAATCTCGTCCCTAAAAGTCTACTTATAAGGACGATATTAATTTCTGGTCCTTAGTTCTCCATTTTATTTTTTAATTAGCGAAGGGACTAAATCCGGCTACTAAAATAGTTGAATTCTGGTCCTTAATACTGTTATTTAGCGGAGTAGATCATGTCATATAGCTTTGCCTTAAAAAGATGAAATAAACAAAAATAAAAACTTTGAAATTAAAAAGATCTGTAATTAGAACTCAATTCTCTCAAAATTCCGTCTCTCCTTCTCAAAGCCTTAAAAACCCTAGACCTCATTTCTCAAACCCGTAAGATCCCCAAATCATCATCTCTCAAGATTTCGTTTTTCCAATTTCTTCTTCTATTGTTGGAGAGGCACGGGTAGCCATTGGATGAAGTACTAATGTTCTTCCTACTGCAAAGTTGTTTCCGAATTGAAACGATCGGACCGGTCGTTTTGCTTTATAGATCCCCTTCTTCTAAATAAGACTACATGTATGTGCTTTTACTGTTTTATGACTTGTGGGGATGGTTAGTTAGGGATATGGAAGGGTTCGGATTGAAATCGGAACACTTGGTTCCTTAAGGTTGGCTAAAAAAGGGCTAAGTTTGACTTGAGTCAACGTTTTGAGTAAACGACCTCGGAACCGGAATTTGACTATTCCAATAGGTTCATATGATGACTTTGGACTTGGGCGTATGTTCGGATCGGGTTTTGGATGACATGGGAGCGTTTCAGTGCTTAATATTGGAAGTTGGCACATTGAAGATTTTAAAGTCCTTTAAATTTGGTTTGAAGTAGGATTTGGTGTTATCGAGGTCCAATTGGGATTCCAAGCCTGAGAATTATTCCATATGGTGATTTAAGACTTGCACGCAAAATTTGGTGCCATTCTAAGTAGTTTAAGTATGATTCGGCGCGTTTAGAGTAAGTTGGAAGAACTTGAAGTTCATGAGTTGATTCTAATGATTTTGGCATATGATTCTTAGTTTTAATGTTTTTTTCCACGTTCCGAGGGTGCGAGCGAGTCCGTTTTATGTTTACAAACTTGTTGGTTTGTTTGGACGAGGCCTTGGGGGCCTCGGGTGCAATCCGGGCAATGCACTGATTGTATTAGGAAACAAAAGGACTGCTGGTGCATCAATTCTGGTGTGCCCGCACCTGCGAGCTTTTGGCCACAGGTGTGAGCCCGCATATGCGTGATTTTGGCTGCAGAAGCGGCTTTGGGGCAACTGGCCAGTGGTCCGCAGAAGCGGAGAAGCACGTGCATAAGGGGTCTCGCTTTTGCAATGGAACGCCCGTAGGTGTGAAAAGGCCGCAAATGCGCTTCACGTCCGCAGAAGCGGGGTCCCGTCCGCAGAAGCGGCCAGCGCTGGGCCTAAGGAGTTCCGCAGAAGCGGTACCGCAAATACGACCGAAGGGCTACAGATGCGAAAGCCTTACTGGGCAGAACCTTCATTTAAGTCACTAGCTATTTGCATTAAGTAATTTCACTTAAGCGGTCTCGCTTCTGCGATGGATCGCCCGCAGGTGCGAAAAGGTCGCAAATGCGCTTCACGTCCGCAGAAGCAGGGTCCTGTCCGCAGAAGCGGCCTAGGGACCGCAGATGCGAAAGTCCTGCTGGGCAGAACTTTCATTTACGTCACTAGCTATTTGAGGTAAGTAATTTCTATCCATTGTAAGTTAAATATATAGATTATGGGTAGATTTTAAAGTGTAAATTTATGAAAATTATGGGTTTAGATGAATAACCCTAGGTTTTGATAAAAATGAGATTTACCCACGAAATAGTTATGGATTGAGTTGAAAATTATTTATATGACTTTGTGAGGTTATGAGTAACAATTTTTTTTGAAAATTTCCAGAATCCGGGCACCTGGGCCCGGGGGTGAATTTTGAGAATCTTCCAGGGTTGGGTAATTACTCTAATAGTCAAATTATGAACTTTGGAACATATATTAAATAATTTATAAAATATTTGACTAGTTTCGGATTTTTGCGGCACCGAGTTGAGGCTTTAGGGTGGATTTGAGGCCGGAAAGCAATCTTTGAGACAAGGTAAGTCTCTTTCCTAATGTTGTATGAGGAAATTTACCCGATAGGTGATTTAAATTGCTATTTGCTTCTAATTGTGGGGCTACATATGCACGAGGTGATGAGAGTCCGTGCGTAGCTACTAATTATGCTTATGTCCGGGTAGTTTAGGACCCGAATCATGAAATATTTGTAATGTTTGCACCCTACTTGTTAATTAAAGTGCCTAAATTATATTGAAACATGTAAGAGGAATTGTAAAGGACCGAATTTCACTTACTTGAGTTTTGGCGGGTTACTTGACCGTTAATGAAAATTGTGTTTCATTGTACATTAGCCTTGTATTAGCTCTTAAACCGGTTGTTTATAAAGTATCCTCTCTTCTTGTGGAGCAGGCCGAACGCCTCGGCAGTAGATAGATGCATCTATGGTTCGTGCCGCTCGACCCTTGGCAGTGTACATATTATTCTGTACGACCTCGGCATAATCGTGCGTGATAACACTCGAAGTGTAATCATATATTTGATATCCTTCCATGGCTTGAGAGGCTAAAATTATATAAGACAGAAATTTATTTGGGACTTATCACAACTGAAAGAATTATTTACTTTCTACTTGTTATCGAGTTGTTATTATTATTCACATAACCCATGCTTATTTAGAATTCAATATGTCATTACTGTTAGCCCATAGTAAGTGTCGATGTCGGCCCCTCGTCACTACTTATTCGAGGTTAGACTTGATACTTACTAGGTATATGTTTTTTATGTACTCACGCTACGCTTCTGCACTAACTGTGCACGATCTGAGGCAGGTGCATCTGGGAGTCACATCGGCGCGCATCCCACATATCCTGAGGCCTAGTGGTGAGCTGCTTCCTAAGTCGTTCTGCAGCACCTAGAGCCTTTCTTTTGTACTTATTTTCTGTCTATGTTATTTCAGACAGTAGTTAGAGTTTTGTATATTCTACTAGTGCTTATACACTTGTGACACCGGGTCTTGGCACACACTCTAGTAGACTTTGTGGTTTCTGGAATATTTATATATTTATGATTGAACTTAGTTGCTTTCGTTTTATTTATTAAACTTTCTACTTCTTAAAATCTCTTAATGAATGGAATTTAATTGCTTGGAAACCTATTAAAAGGAGTAATCACGTAGTTAGTTCACCGTTGGCTTGCCTAGCGGCGACGTTAGGCGCCATCACAGCCTATAGGAGAAATTAGGTCGTGATAACACGGTATCAGAGCACTAGGTTCACGTAGGTCTCACAAGTTATGAGCATGCCTAATAGAGTCTTGCGGATCGGTGCGGAGACATCCGTACTTATATTCAAGGGGCTGTAGGGTGTTAGGAAACAACTCATTTCTTCATCTCCAATCGTGCAGTTGGTGTTGTGCTAAGTGTCATTCTCTTATTCTCTCACAGATGGTGAGAACCGCGCACAGTAGATGTACCTGATCATGGAGGAGTTGCTCCCCTTGTTGCTAGAGGCCGAGGCAGAGGCAGAGGCCGAGGGAGGGCTCCGGCTCGTGGTAGAGGACGAGGGCATCCCAGAGTTGTCCCAGTCATACACCGGTAGATCCAGTAGAGGATCCTATTATTGAGGAGCATGGCGAGGTGCCTGCAGCAGAGATAGCCCCGGTGGATTTCATGTCCGCACCGGGATTCCAGGAGGTTATGGGCCGTATGCTGCGGTTCATGGATTCTATGACTCAGGCTGGTTTATTTCCAACAGACCTAGTCACATCTCAGGCGGGAGGGGGAGCACAGATACCTACCGCTCAAGCTTTAGGGTATGTAGCTGCCATATATCAGACCCCGCATGCACTACCAGTGGGCGGAGCCCAGCCAGTTATAGTAGCTATACCTGAGTCCACAACAGTTGCGGCCGGCGATCTGCAGAAGCTATTTGATCGATGGACCAGGCTACACCCTCATGTCTTTGGAGGTGAGTGACATGACGACCCCCAGGACTTTATTGATCGGTGAAGGGACAAACTGCACAACATGAGGATTTTGGAGTCCCATGGAGTGGACTTTACTACCTTTCAGCTGGAGGGTAGGGCCCGTAGATGGTGGAAGTCCTATCTTCTTGGCAGACCAGCAGGTTCTCCTCCCATGACTTGGGATCAGTTCACACGCCTCTTCTTGGACAGGAATATTCCACCCTCTCAGAGGGAAGAGTTGTTATTTCAGTTCGAGCAGCTCCAGCAAGGTCCGATGTCAGTGACGGACTATGAGGCGAGGTTCTTTGAGTTGTCTCGCCATGCACTTATGGTAATTCCTACCGATGCAGAGAGAGTGCGGAGGTTTGCTGCCGTGTTGCACTTTGGTATCCAGGCCACCATGGCTCGAGAGGTGGAGATGGGAACTTCTTACGGGCTAGTGGTAGAGATAGCTCGGAGGATCGAGGGTGTCCGTCAGCATAGCCGAGAGCAGGCGACGAGGGATAAGAGGTTTCGAATTCTAGAGAGTTTAGTGGTGCCCCGACTGGGGGTAGGGGTCAGTTCATTAGGGTTAGTCTAGCAGGACCATATATCCAGCACCGCCACCTCCTCGGGGTGCTCCAGTACGATCTTATTTCAGCGCCATGCCAGAGAGTTCTTACCGCTTTCCAGCTATTCAGGGATCCTCCAGTGGGTATTTAGGCCATCAGGGTCAGACTTCAGGTCAGCAGTCCGACCTTAGTCATGTGCGGAGGTTCTGCCTAGGCTTCGAGGCAAGGTAGTGCAGCAGGGTCAGCAACCTATAATTCCAACACCAATTGCCCCACCAGCCGTTCGACCACCCAGGGGCGGAGGGCAGGTTGGTAGGGGCTGTCCTAGAGGTGGAGGCCGGCCAAGAGGCGCTCCAACCAAATTCTATGCTTTCCCAGCTAGACCAGATGCAGTAACCTCAGATGTCGTGATCACAGGTATTTCTGCGATAGGGATGCTTGGTACTATTTGATCCAGGGTCTAATATTCATATGTTTCATCTCTGTTTGCTCATTTCCTGGGAGTTCCTCGTGAGTCCTTGGGTACTCCTGTTTATGTGTCCACACTAGTGGGCGATTCTGTTGTTGTGGATCTATCGGTCCTGCATTGTTACATTCTGTGGTTATGAGACCAGAGCGTATATTTTGTTGCTCGATATGACCGACTTTTAGATCATCTTGGGTATGGATTGGTTATCTCCATATCACGCCATCCTTGATTGCCATGTCAAGACTGTTACCTTGGCGATGCCAAAGTTGCCTAGATTGGAATGTAAGGTTTCGTCTGTCATTACATCTAGTCGAGTTATCTCTTTTCTGAAGGATCGACACATGGTCGAGAAGGGTTGTTTGGCTTATCTAGCTTATGTTCGGGATACTACTACAGAGACTCCGGCGATTGATTCGGTGCCCGTAGTCCGGAAGTTCTCCGATGTGTTCCCTTCTGATCTTCCAGGCATGCTACCAGATCGTGATATTGATTTCTGTATTGATTTGGCTCCATGTACCTAGCTTATATCTATCCTACCGTACCGCATGGCTCCGAAAAAGTTGAAGTAGTTGAAGGAACAGCTTGAGAAGTTGCTAGCAAAGGGGTTCGTCAGACCGAGTGTGTCACCTTAGGGTGTACCAGTGTTATTTGTGAAGAAGAAAGATGGGACTATGAGGATGTGCATTGATTATTTCCAGTTGAACAAAGTTACCATTGAGAACAAGTACCAGTTGCTGCGTATTGATGATTTGTTTGACCAGTTACAGGGTGCTAGGGTGTTCTCTAAGATCGACTTGAGATCGGGGTACCATCAGCTGAAGATTCAGGATTCCGATGTTCCGAAGACGGCTTTCCGGACTAGATATGACCATTTTGAGTTTCTAGTGATGGCTTTTTGTTTGACTAACGCCCCGACGACGTTTATGGATTTGATGAACCGGATGTTCAGGACATTTTGATTCGTTTGTCATTGTCTTCATTGATGACATTTTGATCCACTCGCATAGCATGGAGGAGCACGAGCAGGATTAGAGAGTGGTGCTTTAGACCTTGCAAGAACAGAAGCTATAAGCGAAGTGTGAGTTCTAGTTAGGTTCTGTGGCATTCTTGGGACATATAGTATCAGGCGAGGGAATTAAGATAGATCCCAAGAAGATCGAGGCAGTCCAGAGTTGGCCTCGCCCTACCACGGCGACTGAGATCAGGAGCTTCCTGGGATTAGCAGGGTTATCGTCGGTTTGCGGAGGGATTCTCATCTATTGTAGCACCTTTGACTAGATTGACCCAAAAGGATGCTCCGTTTCGATGGTCCGATGATAGTGAGGCGAGCTTTCAGAAGCTCAAGACCGCATTGACTTCAGCACCAGTGTTAGTGTTGCCTTCTGGTTCGGGGATGTATATTGTGTATTGTGACGCTTCACATGTTTGTTTGGGTTGTGTATTGATGCAGGAGGGGCGAGTTATTGCATATGCTTCACGTCAGTTAAGCCCCACGAGAAGAATTACCATGTACATAATTTGGAATTGGCTGCAATTGTTCATGCACTTAAGATCTGGGGGCATTGTCTTTATGGGGTGTCCTGTGAGGTTTACACCGATCATCGCAACTTGCAGCATTTGTTCAAGCAGAGGGATCTCAATTTGAGGTAGTGCAGCTCGAGTTACTAAAAGATTATGATATTACCATCTTTTATCATCCGGGCAAGGCGAATGTAGTTGCAGATGTCTTGAGCAGAAAGGCAGAGATTATGGGTAGTTTGGCATTCATTCCAGCGGAGGAGAGGCCACTAGCTTTGGACATTCAGTCCTCGGCTAACAGACTTATGAGGTTGGATATTTCAGAGCCCAGCAGAGTTCTTGCATGCGTTGTCGCCCAGTATTCACTATTCGAGCAGATCAAGGCTAGTTTGATGATCCACACCTGTTGATTCTCAGAGAGATAGTACAACAAGGAGGTGCCAAGGAGGTTACCATCGGTCAGGATGGTGTTCTGCAACTCTAGGGTCGCCTATGTGTTCCTAATGTTGATGGCTTGAGGGAGAAGATCCTAGAGGAGGTACACAGTTCTCGGTATTCTATTCATCCAGGTGCTACAAAGATGTACTGCGACCTGAGGTAGCATTATTGGTAGTGGCGGATGAAGAAAAACATAGTTGAGTATGTAGCGAGGTGCCTTAATTGCCAGCAAGTTAAATATGAGCATCAGAGACCAGGTGGCCTACTTCAGCAGATGACTATACCTGAGTGGAAATGGGAGCGAATTACTACGGACTTCGTAGTTCGGTTGCTGTGGACCTTGCGGAAGTTTGATGCAGTTTGGGTCATTATCGACAGGTTGACCAAGTCGGCACACTTTATTCCGGTTGTTACCACGTTTTCTTTAGAGAGTTTGGCTCATATTTACATTCAATAGATTGTTCGGTTGTACGGTGTGCCTGTATCCATTATATCAGATAGAGGCCCTCAGTTTACTTTGCATTTCTGGAGGGCAGTACAGAGTGAGTTGGGGACTCGGGTAGAGCTCAACATATCCTTCCATCCGCAAACCGACAGGCAGTCAGAGTGGATAGTTCAGATCTTGGAGGATATTCTCAGAGTATGTGTGATTGACTTCAGATGGCAGTGGGATCAATTTTTGCCTTTGGCCGAATTTGCATACAATAACAGTTATCAGTCCAGCATCGAGATGGCTCCATTTGAGGCTTTATATGGTCGGCAATGTCGTTCGCCCATCGAACAGTTTGAACCCGGCGAGGCTAAGTTATATGGTACTGATTTTGTGAAGGATGCCTTGGAAAAGATAAAGTTGATTCAGGAGTGACTTCGCACTCCACGGTCCAGATAGAAGAGTTACGTGGATCAGAAGGCACGTGATTTATCATTTATGGCGGGTGAGAAGGTTCTTCTGAAGGTCTCACCGATGAAGGGAATCATCAGGTTCGGGAAGAAGGGCAAGTTGAGCCCAAGATTTATAGGTCCATTTGAGGTGTTGAGACGAGTTGGGGAGGTTGTGTATGAGCTTGCTTTGCCTCCCAGTCTATCGGGAGCTCATCCGGTTTTTCACGTGTCTATGCTCCGGAGGTATCATGCCGACGGGTCGCATGTGTTAGACTTCAGCACGGTTCAGCTAGATGAGATCCTAGGTTATGAGGAGAAGCCAGTTGCCATTGTTGACAGACAGGTTCGCCAATTGAGGTCCAAGAAGATTTCTGCGGTAAAAGTTCGATGGAGGGGCCAACCAGTCGAGGAGGCTGCTTGGGAGGCTGAGGAGGACATGCAGAGCAAATATCCACACTTATTCAGCACTCCAGGTATGATTCTAGACCCGTTCGAGGGCGAACGTTTGTTTAAGAGGTGGAGTATGTAATGACCCGGCCGGTCGTTTAGTTTTCTAGATCCTCATTCCCCTAAATAAGACTCCACGTATGTACTTTTACTATTTTATGACTTGCGTGGATGGTTAGTTCAGGATTTAGAAGGGTTCGGATTAAAATCGGAACACTTGGTTCCTTAAGGTTGGCTAAAAAGGGCTAAGTTTGACTTGAGTCAACGTTTTGAGTAAGCGATCTCGGAACTGGGATTTGACGGTTCCAATAGGTTCGTATGATGATTTTGGACTAGGGCGTATATTCGGATCGAATTTTGGATAACCCGGGAGCGTTTTGGTGCTTAATATTGGAAGTTGGCATTCCGAGTAGTTTAAGTACGATTCAGTGCGTTCGGAGTAAGTTGGAAGAACATGAAGTTCATGAGTTGATTCTATTGGTTTTGGCGTATGATTCTTGGTTTTAATGTTGTATTGCGTGTTTCGAGGATGCGAGCGAGTCCTTTTTATGTTTACGAACTTGTTGGTATGTTTGGACGGGGTCTCGGGGACCTCGGGTGCAATCCGAGCAATGCACAGATTGAATTGGGATACAAAAGGGCTGCTGGTGCACCAGTTCTGGTGTGCCCGCACCTGTGAGCTTTTGGCCATAGGTGCGAGCCCGCAAATGCGTGATTTTGGCCGCAGAAGCGGCTTTGGGGCATCTAGCCAGTGGTCCGCAGAAGCGGAGAAGCACTTGTAGAAGCGGTCTCGCTTCTGCGATGGATCGCCTGCAAGTGCGAAAAGGCCGCGAAATCTGCTTCACGTCCGCAGAAGCCGGACCACAGAAGCGGGGTCCCGTCCGCAGAAGGGCCAGCGCTGGGCCTAAGGAGTTCTGCAGATGCGGCCCAGGGACCGCAAATGCGAAAGTCTTGCTGGACAGAACCTTCATTTAAGTCACTAGCTATTTGAGGTAAGTAATTTATATCTAATGTAAGTTAAATATATAGATTATGGATAGATTTTAACATGTAAATTTATGAAAATAATGGGTTTAGATGAAGTGAAAATTATATATTTGAGTTCGTGAGGTTATGGGTAATAACTTTCTTCAAAAATTTTCAAAATCCGAGCATGTGGGCCCGGGGGTGAATTTTGAGAATCTTCCAATTTGGGTTGGGTAATTACTCTCATAGTCAAATTATGAACTTTGGAACATATATTGATTAATTTATATATTTGACTAGTTTTGGATTTTTGCGGCACCGAGTTGAGGCTTTAAGGTGGATTTGAGGCCGGAAAGCGAGCTTTGAGACAAAGTAAGTCTCTTGCCTAACCTTGTAAGAGGGAATTTACTCCTTAGGTGATTTAAATTGCTATTTGCTTCTAATTGTGGGGGCTACGTACGCACGAGGTGACGAGAGTCGGTACGTAGCTACTAATTATGCTTATGTCCGGGTAGTTTAGGACCCGAATCATGAAATATTTGTAATGTTTGCACCCTACTTGTTAATTAAAGTGCCTAAATTATATTGGAACTTGTTAGAGGAATTGTAAAAAATTGAATTTTACTTACTTGAGTTTTGGCGGGTTACTTGACCGTTAATGAAAATTGTGTTTCGTTGTACATTAGCCTTGTATTAGCTCTTAAACCGGTTGTTTATAAAGTATAATCTCTTCTTATAGAGCGAGCCTAACGCCTCGGCAGTAGATAGATTCATCTATGGTTCGTGCCGCTTGACCCTAGACAGTGTACACATTATTCTGGATCGGGTTGTACAAACTCGGCATAATCGTACGTGATAACTCTCGAAGTGTAATCATATGTTTGATATCCTTCCCTGGCTTGAGAGGTTAAAATTATATAAGACACAAAATTTATTTGGGACTTACCATGCTTGAAAGAATTATTTACCTTATGCTTGTTATTCAGTTGTTATTATTATTCACATAACCCATGCTTATTTAGAATTCTGTATTTCATTACTGTTAGCCCATAGTAAGTATCGATGTCGGCCCCTCGTCACTAATTATTCGAGGTTAGACTTGATACTTACTGGGTATATGTTGTTTATGTATTCACGCTACATTTCTACACTAACTGTGCAGGATCTGAGGCAGGTGCATCTGGCAGTCACACCGGCGCGCATCCCCAATACCCTGAGGCCTAGTGGTGAGCTACTTCCTAAGCTGTTCTGCAGCACCTAGAGCCTTTCTTTTGTACTTATTTTCTGTCTATGTTATTTCATACAGTAGTTAGAGTTTTGTATATTCTACTAATGCTCATACACTTGTGACACCGGGTCTTGGCACACACTCTAGTAGACTTTGTGGTTTCTGGAATATTTATATATTTATGATTGTACTCAGTTGCTTTCGTTTTATTTGTTAAACTTTCTACTTCTTAAAATCTCTTAAAAAATGGAATTTAATTACTTGATAATCACGTAGTTAGTTCACCATTGGCTTGCCTAGCGGCAACGCTGGGCGCCATCACAGCCTATAGGAGAAATTGAGTCGTGGCACGAATATTGCATTGTTTCTAAATCTGGCACAAGTTTGTGGGCTGATTTTTGGGTATGTAAAAAGATATCCCTTTATATACATTCTATAATGATTTATCTAGTTATTGTTTATTGTTTGGGTCGATTCTTCTCCAAAAGTTACAACAAATTTAGCTAGGGCTTGAGCTCCAGATATATTTTGGGTTTCCTCGGTAAGCTATGTCCAGTGAAGTTTCTTATCATTATTGGCGACGAAGTAGTGATTTCATTCCAAGATACTTTTTTATGGATTTACAGTGTGATTATAAATTTTTTTTTGATTGTTAAACTAAGAAGTTTTGCTTTGTTTGCTTGCTTTTTTCTCTTTTAATGTCAATGTTTAAATACCCATATGAGTTGTGACATATTATCACAGCAAACGTCTTAGTGAATCCAAATGTAATGATAAAGATACTGTTTGAATTTTAAATGTAAATTGCATCAGTTTATGACATGAAAAATTTGGAAGGGTCTTTGGGGGATATTTTTACTTCTTACGCTATTAAATATGATGGGCACATGTAAAGCGAGAAGAAAATAAAAGAATATTAGATGGTTTATGTGGTGAAAGAAGGGTGTTAATAATTAATTTAGGAGTTTTAAACTTCAAAACTTGTACCAGGAATGAGATTATTTTACGGTGTCTATTAAAGGATGTAGCACAGTATTTAAAATTTATCATGTTATTTTGATTGTTTATATATCTAAATAGTTGAGTAGTCAACAGAGTTGCACTACTAGAAAACAGCAATTTAGCGACCAAAAATTAGCGACCAACGTTGGTCTGCCAAAAAAAGCGACCAACATTGGTCGCCAAACTAGTAAAAAAAAACAAAAAAAAAACTTAAAGCAATTAGCGACCAACATTGGTCGCTAATTGGTCGGTAAATTCGTCAACATGTTGACCGGACTGGTCAGACCAATCTGGTCAAAGATATTTCAAAATTTGCGACCAAAGTTGGTCGCAAAAGTGGACCCACGTTTAAAATTTGCAACCAACTTTGGTCGCTAAGTGACGGGGTAATATTGGGTCAAACTTAGCGATCAAAGATGGTCGCATATGTTGAAAATAAAAAATAATCCGGGCGAATTGCGACCAACTTTGGTCGCCAAATGTAAAGTATAAATATTTGCGACCAATGTTGGTCGCTAATTTAAGGGAAATTTTATGTGGATATAAGCGACCAATGTTGGTCGCTTATCTGGAAAATTTAAATAAATCAGATTTTCTTTTTGCGACCAATGTTGGTCGCAAATGTGAAAGTATATATATTATCGACCACTTTTGGTCGCTTTCTTGTCAATATTTTACCAAAATTAAACTCACTTTTGTATTTACTGCATGTCTAAATAATATAAATGTAAGCCATTAACGCTTTTGTAATACAAGGGATTAATATGCAGTTAAATATATGTACATATACTGTATTATATATTTATTTATTTATTTTGAACTATATTCGATATTTAGTGCGTTAGCTAAAATTATATAGTAGAGCGTATTATATATATACTAAGTGTATTGCATATACTAAGTGTAATATATTGTTATAGTATAACGCTATACTATATATACACTATACAATACACTTAGTATATGCAATACACTTAGAATTACAATACACTTAGTATATATATATACTAAGTGTATATATATATAATACAGTATATGTACATATATACTGACTTATTTATATATATATATATATATTTATATATATACCTAAATTATATTCGATATATATATAGTATAATATAAGTGTATATGTATACTAAGTGTTATTTTATATATACAATACGCTATACTATATTATATATTAATTTATTTATTTATATGTATGTATGTATATATATA
>MCJB01048076.1:0-11798 GCA_002018475.1 Nicotiana obtusifolia
CTTAGGACTTTTTAGTTAGTATTTCTTGTATATAAATAGAAGGAAGAGGACACGAGCAATTACGGGCAATTTGCTCTAACCTCTCTCTAACCTCTCTCTACTTTATAAAAACATATATTTAGAAATAAAACTACTTCATACATGGAGCATTTATCAGAAACTACTTCAACTACTTCACCAAACAATCTACCTACAGAGGTATGTTTATTTATCATTATGAATAGCTAAACTCATATATTCCTGATAATCTCTTAAATGTTATACTAGTTTAATCATGTTATAGTATTGTTTTGCTGAACATTTTTAGTAAGTTTGCCATATGAGTTAGTAGGCTGAGAGTAGTCAAGCCCAGGCTATGCCATCCTATGGTGGAAACCGGAAAAGGCAAGGAAGCCGTGTTAAGGGGAGTACACAGTGTTGAGGCGCCTCTAGGGCAGATGATTAAAGCCGAAAAAATATGGTAATGACTAAGCGAAATGTTCAGAATAACTTTAGTATAAAATGATAAAATTAGAATAACATATATAGAGATTAAAGGGAATAAAATTGTTTAGAATATGATAAACATGATAAATACTTATTTGTTAGACAACAATCAACAATATAAGATACTAGTACTATATCTACTTAAAAAACTTAATAATGATGTTAAAGAAAAAATATTTGACCTATTAATTATGGAAGAAATAATAGAATATACCGAAACGATGCAGCTAATAAATCAACAATGGTATATAGCTAATAACATAGACTTATATGACCTAGATATATATTCAGATTAATGAATATAAATTACGAATATCTAGAATACTGGATAAAAACTATGAGAACACAAGATTTATTAGAAAAATTACTTACAGATAATATATCAGACTACCTTAGAACACATGATACAGAATATTTAGAATTTATTAATGAAACCATTAAAGAAATAAAAAGACTAATACCACTAAAAGAAGAATACTACAAAAAAGCCTTCCCTGATTAGCATTAAAAAAAATAAAATGAATTCCGCACCCAGCACATTCGTAGTGCTTGGAACAAAATACCCCTTGATCATACTCTAAGAACACTCATGGTGCATGTCTCAAAGCCCATGGACCCACACATATATATACACTCTCAGCACTGTACGGGTGCCCGGCACAAGTCCTTCACCAAGCACTATATATGATCATGTCTTGCGCCCACGGTAATTACCTGACTCCTAAGGCGGGGGTCCTTGCCTAAGCGCTGATCGGATCTAGGTGAACAATCAATACCACTTAGCCAAATATCGAGTCCGGCGCACGTGTCACCTCTTAATCAATACCACTCAGCCCAACATGGGGCCTGGCATACGCGTCACCTCATTATCAATATCAAATCGGCTCAATGGCCTAAGATCAGTCATCTATCCGCTCAAGTCTCCATTTTCCAATCTCACATTAACATAATTCAATATACCACAAGGAATATACCAATGTACTACACTTCATGTCAAACTCGTGTCACGTACAAGGACACTAACAACATGTGAGATAACATATCAAAAGTGCATAGAGATAGAGATCTAACACGCGAATATAATATCATGACTGAAAAGTATGACTATGACTAAAGCAAATAGCTCTACATTGAAAAATATCCCTATCATGCCTCAACAAGTAAACAAATAGCCTAGACATGATTTCTAACATGAATGATAGCTCACTTAGTCATACAAATAGAGAAAACATGATATCAAAGAAGTATGATAGCAAAATAAGGCACATAATGGCCTAAAAACTACCCGAATCATGAATAACCACGGTGCATGCATATTTTCTCATCACCTCACATATGCATCATCCCAACATATAGCAAATATCACATCCAACAATAAAAATATCCTCAAACCAAGCTTATGCAAGATACTTACCTCGTCCGGACTAGTCTTCAACCTCAGATCCTGTCAAAACCTCGATCTAGCCATCCAATCACACAAATCCAAGCCCATCATCCAAGGAAGTCAAAAATGCCATAGGAAACAATCCCAATCATAAGCTTCGATCTTTCAAGAAATTCCCAAAGTAAACAAAAGTGATGGTGTTGGCTAAAAAAGGGGGAGAGTCGGGCTTACGTGCCCGACATCTGAAACAAATACCAAAATCCAATGACCCATAATCTGTCGAGTCCAAATATGTAATTAGTTTCCAAAATCGAGTCCAAGTAGATACTCAAATTCCCAAAATATACTCTCTTAAAGTGTAGAAAAAAACCCCAAAATTCCTTTCAAAATTTCAAGTTTTAGGTGTAGAAATCCATGAGTAATCAAGATATAAAGCCAAATCCAAGTGAGAATTTCTTACCTCCGATATAGAAGTAAATTGCTCTTCAAATTCTCCTCATCTTGAAGTCTAGGGCTCAAAATGTGAAATAACGAGCAAAGCCTCGAAAATAACAGCTCAAATAGTCTGCCCGGCAATGTACATCATGATCGTGGCACCTCAAATGCGATCGCGATTCACAAAAATCATCCTGCCTCAGAAACTGCGTTGCGAAAGAGGCACATAGCATGCAAACGCATAGGCCAACTAGCCTCACTACTCCACAAATGCGAGATCCAAGACGCGAACACGACCGCCTGCTGACCAACCTCCCCCAGTACATCCCAAATGTGATGTCTAACGTGGGAACTCGAAGGCTAGCTACCACATATTTCTGCGAACACATTTCTTCCATTACGAACATGTTGCATAAACCATGAGTTGCCCAAGAATCCTCTGCAAACTCGCCCTTCCTTATGAGATCGCGTATCTTAGCAGATGCACTAGAAAATCAAAACTACAACCTCAACCAAAAATGGTTTAAAACCACCCTGGAACTCACCCGAGCCCTGCAGGACGCCGTCCAATCATACCAACAAGTCCAAATATATTATCCAAACTTATCCAAAGTCTCAAAACACCACGATTAACATCAAAACCTAGAATCAAGGGTCAAGATCATTCTCTTACTTCAAGAACTCCTAACTTGCAACCAAGCGTTCAATTCAAGCCTAACCAATCCGAATGCTTACCAAACTTTTCTCACAAGTCCCAAAAGATAAAATGATCCTATTCCAACTTCTGGAACAACAAGTCGAACCCGATACAATCAAAGTCAACTCCTCGTCAAACTTATGAACTGTCCAATTCTTCAAATTACCAACTTTCGACAAATAGAGCCAAAACCTTCTAGGAACATTCAAATTTAAATATGAATATATGCCGAAGTCCAAAATCACCATACAAACCTATGGAAACCATCAAGTACCTATTCCGAGGTCGTTTACTCAAAAGTCAAACCTTTGTCAACTTTTCCAACTTTAAGCTATCGAATTGAGAATTACTTTCCCAAATCAACTATGAACCTCTCAAAAATCAAAACCAACCATATACGCGAGTCATAATGCATAATGTGAAGCTACTCAAGATCTCAAACCTCCGAACGAAGTGCTAAAGCTTAAAACCATTGGTCGGGTCGTTACATTCTATCTCACTTAAACATATGCTCGTCTTCGAACGTGCCACGAATCTTTCCAAAGTTGCCAAATCAATGTATAACTTATCATACACATACTCGTGGGTGATCTCTCGTCACCTCAAACCACATAAGACCATTACACAATCCGGACTAAAATTTCTTCCCTCAACCTTGGCTTAAGAACCCATATGACCAATTTCCAACTTTTGGAGCTCCCTCTAATATTTGATTCTTAAATGTATACATTGTATCAATATCAACAAGCTATATCAAAGCATAAGTATACTCCTAATATGTAACCATACGATGTACCGCATGACTCATATGCCCATAGCAATAACTTCCGGCCACAATAACTGCTCATTACCAAACCCAATACCGATAATGTACCTCATAACACATAAAACCTTGTTCCAAACCTCGCAGTGCTGCCAATGATGAAAGATAATGTAGAAACTCATAACCACCCGTCAAATTAATAATTCATGGAGTTCTCTCGCTCGACAAGAACCATTACCAAATTCTGAGCTAATTAGTGACATTCTTCATCCAAACATACATTATACAAATTTGATTGCACTGATTCCAAGTCCAATGACTTCGTCTCACCCAGTACAAGCTGCTCAAGCGACAAGCCACATCAAATACTATCAAGAACCTCATATGAAATGATCCGTGTGCCAACAACCAATCGCTCGAATATGATCGGTAATGGAAAAAGAACCAAAAGGGAACTATCCAATAAGTTCAACAGATACAACCATAGGAGCATAATGCTAGGAATCCATCCAACAAGGGAAAAACAAAACACACAAAATGAGCACAAGGGATCATATCCAACACAACCCCATTGCGACGCGCAACCTGATCCACACATAATATCATTGCGGCATGCAACTCGATCCACATATATTAATCCGCGTGGGAATACCTACCGAGCCACAATGCTCATACTCACTATACACATGTGTAACCACAACAAGCACATATAGTGTATAACATAACCATGTGAAGACGGATAACATACTGTGCCTGTGAAAAAGGCCCTGTATTATTAGGTAATACAAAAGGAGTTTGTGGTGGATAAATACGTTTCACCTGATTTTCAGAACTATCAATATAAGTTCTTTCCAAAACTTTAATATACATAGGCATATAAGTGGTTATAAACCAAGGAACAAAATATATAATTTGATTATGCAAAGCACAGAATTCATAAAATTCTTGAGAAATACTTCTTTTATCATTAGTATTATAAAACTCAATATACCAGTTTTTAAAACTTTTCCATTTATCACTGCAAAATTTAGAAAGAATATGTTTCCTTGCCGGTGATCCCGGACTAAAATCTATTTGGAACTTAATCATCATTAAGTATCATCTAAATTAAAATCCATATCGGATGCAGTAGGAATATCCTTATCGGATGACTTATCATTGTCATCTCTGACTATATTTTTAGAATCAACTTTAATACGATCAACTCGTTTACTACCTTCTGTAGTAGGAATCGTATGAAGTGATGCAGCTCGATTTAATCTAGCTGGACCATAAATAGGTTCTACAGGAGTAATATAAGAATGAGATGAAGGTAATGATAACCTTCTACTGTCTCGGAGCGGTGTGTAGTAGAGTCCTTCTTATCGGTGTGTTGTCGACCACATCTATAATTAGGATGCTACTTGGGCATTTAGGAATAATACCCTTTTTTCATGTTCTTGGTCATGCGATAAAGCTGATTGTAAGATTGTTCCTCCTTTAACTCGTGCCCTTCTCTAACTTTCATAACATGGCGCCTAAGAAGAAGGTAAGAACTGGCCAGGGTGCCAATGTCACCCCAGGAGTGGCAGTTAATTCCATATTTGATGATGTAGGTGAGCACCCGAGGGGTGAGGATATTCCCCCAATTACTACACTACCTGATTCTACTACAACTGATCAAACCGCACCCATCCCTTCACCTACTGAGGGTGCAACGGTCCCTCCAACTGATATTCTAGTTCCACATCCAGCTTCCGATACCGGTGTTTTTGATGGGGATCTTAGGGGAGCCATACAAATGTTGGCTGAGATAGTGGCTTTCAAGGCCCAGAGATCGAATATTGCACCTACTTCTTCTAGTCTACAAGGGGATTCCGCTAGTTCTAAAGTGAACATGTTTCTTCAGTTAGATCCTCCAGTGTTCACAGGTACTAACCCCGAGGAGGACCCCTAGGATCTCATTGATGAGATGCACAAAACTCTCCAAGTTATGCATGTTACTGGGATGGAGGGAGTGGAGTTGGCCTCCTACCGCCTGAAAGAGGTGGCATATTCTTGGTTTGAGCTATGGGAGGAGTCCCGTGAGGAGGGAAGTCCTCCGGCGAGGTGGAGTGAGTTTACCGATGCTTTCATTGACCATTTCTGGCCTAAGATGAAGGCGGCCCATGCCGCTGAGTTTGAGAGCCTGAGGCAAGGTAGCCTGACTGTGTGGGAGTACCATATGAGGTTTACGCGCCTGTCCAAGTATGCTATATACATGTTGCCCACTATGGAGGCTAGAGTACGCCGTTTTGTGCAAGGCCTTAGCCCCTTGGTTATTAATGGGGCCGCTATGGCTGCCCTGAATTCTGATATGAATTATGGGAAAATGGTGGTGTTCACTCAAGCTACGGAGGATTGAAAGTTAAAAAGAAAGACGGAGCAAGATAACAACAAAAAGACCCGATCCGCGGGCAATTTTACTGGCTCCTATAGTTGGGGATTAGATGTGTTAACCCAAGGTTATTATGTGACTTAAGTGATTAGGAAGGATGTCTAAGGGGTTGTTCATATAAGAGAAAGATGTGGGTGAAGATGTATGCCCTTAGTCACTCTATAGCCGTATGTACATAAGATTTCACATATAAGGAAATGTGAATCGCTTGTCATTTTTCAATATCCAGGTGTGGACCAATGTGTTCAGAATATATCACGAATTATGCATGACGCTGAAGGTCGGTGCTAGAAATTTGAAGATCACGTTTCATATTGTCTCTTAAAAGTAGAGATTCAGGAAGAGCAAATCATCATGTACCTTGGTATGACGAATCAGGACTGGGTCAAGGAGTGGCCATGTGAATGTGTTTTGAGGAGTATAAGGCAAATGGAGGCAGTGGTTATTATGTATTAGGTAGTTGTTCCACTTTGTGGTGTGTCGTGTGGCAGGAAATGAAAGTCGCCCATGGATGGTCCAAAGTTGGTGTAGTAGAGTTGATAGGGGCCAGAACTCGTTCACTAATCTATGGAGAAAGTCAAGATCATCGCGGAATTGTTGTGTTAAAAGAATGTTCGGAGTTTACTTTCTATGAGCGACGTCCAGACTTGTACAGTTTATGTAAATGCTCCAATTGATACTTTAATGCCTAGGATGTCACTGTTGGTGTTGTTTACATGTCAGTGGTACCATGTGGTATTATCTATTTGTTGTTAGGATCGATTTATGGGATTCTCTGGCAGGTGGATAAGCCCAATTACAGAGGAGACTCTACCGAAATTTTTGTAAAATTTGGGAGTTAGTCAAATTTGGGGGCTTGAAATGTTTGAAAGAAGAGTCAAGTTAAGTTAGATGTTCGAGGCGGACACTACTCCTCATTCGAAGACAAATGATCCTAAACGGGGGAGAATGTAAGGCCCCGTTAAAAATTTCCTAATGGTTTAAGATTTTTATAGTGCGCCAGCGGTATTTGGGAATAACATGTTCGGGTATTAAAGGAGACCCGTGGGATAGAACCACATTATTTTGAAATGAAAATATATGTTTAAGGTGTTTTGGAACATACTAAGGAGTTTTGTGAATGGCAAGAATTTGTGTAGAACATGTTGGATACATTAAGTGGAAAGGATATCTCAATTCGCACAAGATCCTACTTCAAACGCATGCTACTACCAAACTATAACGACTTAGGAGGTGATCTACCTATCAAATTAAAGCCCTTTGAGTTTAGTTTCCAGTGCATCGAACCATTTGTCATTTAGAAATTCCTACAAGATATTATGACTAAATTCCCAAAGTCTGGCAGAATGTGATTTTGCGGTCAATTCTGCGACCGCAGAATCATTATGCGAACCGCAAAAGTGGCCTGCGGACCGCCGAACGGTCGTAGACTGGTTCAGTGCAGCCTAGTTTTGGACATCAATTTTTTGTCCATTTTTCGGACCGCATACATGTTCTGCGGTGAGTTCTGCCACCACAGACCTGAGTTCGAAGGGTCGATTATCCTATTTTAATAACCCGACCCCATTTTGATAAATAGCTTTTGGGGCTTATTTTTGTGCAATGATCTGATGATTTTAGAGAGAAGTGAGAGTGTTCTATAGAGAGGAAGAATCTCAAGTGCTTTGTTCATCAAGATCTTGTCCAAGCTTTGAAATCCAACAAGGAAATCTCAAAAGATCTTCACTCAAGAGGTAAGGTTCTAACCCTAGTCTTCAATTTCGAGTTTGGGGTAAAGGATGGGTGATTGAGAGTATGATTCTTTAGTGTGAGAGTATTATGTATACATGAATGTACCACTAAGGTTTGTGGGAAGATTATTGAGCTCAAATGGGTAAAGATTGGTTGTGGAATGAAGGAAATCTTGTAGAAGAACCTTGTAATCAAGTTTGCACACCTAGTGTTTGATAAAATGCTCAAATGAGCTGAAACCATGAATATCTTCATAAATTGTGTTCAATTGTGTTATATCTCAAAATAGATTGGGATTCCTAGGATTTTCGGAATATTGTAGTAATTTAATGAAAGCTCAAAGCGAGGTATATTAGCTACACTTCTCGCCTAGAGTTGAATCCCATGTTGTTCTTGTAAGTCCCGAGTTACTTTTTACAAATTGATTATTTCGAATAAGCCTTGTGTCCAAAAGATACATGCTCAATATGTATTCCAAATGTTCCTATTACGTTAAGTGCTATTTGAAAATGTTTTCGAAGCATGGGTTGCATATCTAATTGTTATAACACCAAGTCGTAGCCCAAATGAAATGGAAAGATGTGAAAGAAGTATGAAATGTAGAAATGTGGCCATCGTGCCAAGAATGAGAATTACATTTGGGGCCAATAGTGCCAATGAAATGAAAGAATGTGTGAAATGTTGTGAGATGAGTTTTGACTTCTTTATATAATAATGCCATTAATGTCCTATGATCACCGTGACTAGTACAAGTAAGTGGTAATATGAACACAGGTTGTGGTTGTTGCCAAAATGAGAATCATGAACTTAGCTAGTGACCAAGATGACAAAGAGGTATATAATGAGGTGTGAAAGATATTTCCTATGCTAAATGATGATGAACCTTAAGGAAAGAAATTGGGTCAACGTACCATTGAAATCTACTTAATGATTCGTCATGCATGTATTAATGTAATGAGCTATGTTTCTCCATGATGAGCATGAACATGAATGTTCCAATGATCCAGGAACTTACTGCCTTAAAAGTAGCGTTAGTCATGTCGCTTGAGTTTATATATAGTTATGTGCATATGATGCGGTATGAACCCTATGGACGGTCTATGAAACACATAGGAGTATTGTGTTATGAACCTATGGTCGGTCTATGAAACGCATAGGAGTATTGTGTTATGAATCCTATGGACGGTCTATGAAATGCATAGGTATATTATATATGGAATCCTATGGACGGTCTATGAAACACATAGGTATATTGTGTATGGAATCCTATGGACGGTCTATGAAACGCATAGGTATATTGTGTATGGAATCCTATGGACGGTTTATGAAATGCATAGGTGTATTGTGTAGTAAATGAATAGGTGTACTGTGTGAATAAAAACTATGGACGGTCTATGAGACGCATAGGTATACAATATGACATGTGAACACTAAGAATGGTCTATGAAATGTATGGTCGTAAATTAAGAGAGGGATATAGACGGTCTAGTGAAATGCATTATTAACGCAGACAATAGATGCCACTTTCATTGGCATGGTTTGTACATGTTGTTCCAATTACATTATATTACGCATTCCATTTATAGTTCACATGGCTCAGTTGATTCTAAAAGAGGTTTAAGATGATGTAAGTATAATAAGACTTGAAATTTGAATCTATGGGTTGTTTCGTAGTTCCTTGATGTCCATTATTTGCCTCTCATTGAGTTACCGTATTTTCATATGTTGTTCTGTTTGCCTTACATATGAGTACTATTCCACATGTACTCACGTCTCTTTTGCCGGGGGCGCTACATCTTTCAATAGATGCAGGTGGTTCCATAGTAGGCGACATCGATAAGTGACAGCAGTACATCCTCCTCTCAGCTACTTGGTGACCCCATTTCATATCGGGGTCATGTACCTTTTGTTTTCTCATGTATTTTGTTTTGAGGTATAGCCCGGGCCTTGTTGCCGGCACTATCATAGTACCCCTTTGTATCCATTAGAGGCTCCGAAGACATGGTGTGGGTTGTATTGATACTGGGAAAGTCAAGATAGTAATGTTGTATGTGAGTTACATGTTCCACTTCAAACTTTGAAAGTGTGTATTTGAGACTTTAAATGAAGTAACTAATGATAATGAATTGGTATTGTACACATGATCTCTTTATTGTCTAATTAACGAAAACATGTATTCTCTTTATTCATAAGTGAGTTTGGGTAGAAAGTTTCTAACAGGCTTGCTTGACCGGGTTCACTCTGTTGAGCGCCGGTCACGCTCCCCGAGTTCGGGGCGTGACAACATATCCACCATAGATACATGAGATAGGAATATAACTTGACCTTTGAACGTAAGTATAAAGCGACGCGAAACATGGTAGAGAGGAGACATAGACATGTATAATAGGTATGAATAGGATCTCAAATCTTATGTAATGAATATATATTGTCAAGTTCGAGCATAACCGTAACATGAATACTTCCAATATGAGTAGTATACTTCTAACATTATACTAGGGGATACATAAAAGAATTCCTTTTTTAATTGGAATGTAACATTGCTCAGACCTTATGCTACTCATTCTAAACACGTGTTCATATCATCCTAGCTTCTCGCATATAATAACATCATTCATTACTCTAACTCCTCCTTAATAGACTCGATAGGATATGAATCGTCGATGCACTTCCATGCTATTGTTACATGGCATCCGAAATGCATTGTCATTATAAGCCATTTGTCAATTCGTCTATGATTCCTTGGGATTACTTCTGAATAGGGTGTAATTCTTCCACTTTCTGAATTCACATAACATTCATCACAAGCAGTATTCTCGAGAAGATTCTATCAATAGCTTAAACTGCAAGGTTCTATGGCGTGCATCCCAATGGGATCCTAAGCGACCGAGCTACCTATAATTGTCCTTAAGTTACTTACATCTTTATCTTTGCCAAAACTTGATCCTACATAGTTATATTATGTAGGATTGGTTAGGCTTGAACTAGGTTTGTTATGTCATTTAGAACTTGTAGGCAAAATTTGGGTTCATTCCGGATTGGTTAGGCGTGAATCGGATGCTTGGTTCGAAGTTTGAAGTTTATGAACTTAAGAGATTGATCTTGATCGATGATTTGTGGTTTTGGTATTTTTATGTGTTATTTGAGGCCTCGAATAGGTCTGTGTTATGTTTTGAGACTTGTTGGTATGTTCCGACGGGGTTCTGAGGGGCTCGGGCGAGTTTCGAACCATTTTAGGCAATTTTCAACTGCTGGTTTTTGGCTACAAGCGTGTACATCGCAATCGCGGAGAATTGGTCATGATCGCGAAGAGTAAAATGGAAAAATTGGACCTCTGAATTGCCTTCACGAAGGAAGCTTCGCGTTCGCGAAGAAGAAATTATGCTGTCACTAAGCTGACTTTGGAAGCTTATGTCATGTAAGGAATTTGGAGATGATCCAAAAACAAAGGTTGCAACCATTTGATTCTGGTTTTTAGAAAATCAAACCGTTTCTCATTTGGATCTATGTACAATAAGTTATGGTTGTTCTACTACAGGATGTCTGGAAAGAGTTTAGGAAGGTAATGGAATTTGTTCATCGCGATCACGGGAAAATAGCCGCGATCACGAAGGGTAAAAATTGTGCCCGAACAATTTTGGGATCGCGATCGCGTGGTTTACGACCGTGATCACAAAGAAGGACCACTGGCAGTGCATTAAAATATCAAATTTCAGGATTTTGAGTTTATTTTATCATATTTTGAGCTATGGAGCTTGGTTTTGGGCGATTTTTGCCACATGAATTGGGATAAATATTTTCTACTCGGTTTTTATTATATTTCATAAATCTATCTTCGATTTTAGCATTTGGATTATGAATTTTAAAGAGAAATTGGGGAGGGGGG
>MCJB01048076.1:11820-31093 GCA_002018475.1 Nicotiana obtusifolia
TCTGACTCCGAATCGTTGTCTAAACTTTTCTAAAGTGAAATTTTGAGTTTTGAACATCGATTCGGAGTCAGATTTGAGTAAAATTTGTATGGTTGGACTTGTAATTGAATTGGTTATTGGATTTTGTTAGTTTTGTCGGGTTCTAAGGGGCGGGCTCGATATTTACTTTTTGGTTGACTTTGAGTAATTGTATAAAGACTCGACCTTTATCATTTGGAATTGTTTCCTTAGGCATCATTTGATTTTTTGAGTTGCTTTTGGCTAGTTTCAAGCCGTTAGGAGGTTAATACGAGTGGGATAGCATTTCTAGAGTATTGTTTGGCTTGCTCGGTATTGGATTTGGCTTATTTGAGGTAAGTAACATATCTAAACTTGGATTTGAGGGTATTTAACCCTGGGAACTATGTTATAAGAGATGTATTGGGGTGATGCACATGCTAGGTGACGAGCGTGTGGGTGTGCACCGGGTTAATCATGATTCAAGTTGACTATTAGACTATGTCCGGACTTATTTCTATTATATCTTGTTCTATGTGCAATTCCTACTTTTTAGAGTAATTGAGTTGCGATTCATGTTAGAAATCATGTTCAGGCTATGTGCTTATTCGGTTGAGACCTAATGAGGCTATTTTTGTAGTTTTGAGTTATCTGCTCTAACTGTAATTATATGCTCAGTTCATCTACATATCATATCTCAGTCTCTGTTAATCATTAACTGTTACACCATATGTTATCATTGTTTGGGCTGAGTGGTACGAGATTGTGAGCCCTTGAGACTTGAGATATTGATGACTGAGGTGGGCCTGAGAGCCGTGTCATGAGTGTTATTATGGATCGGGATTCATGTTGTAGCAAGCCATATTGGCTTTATTACGTTTATTATTATTGTGGATCGGGCAGTACGTCGCAGCATGCCTTATTGGCTTATTTATTATTATTGTGGATCGGGTTGCACGCTGCAGTAGGCCGTATAGGCTTTTGATTAGCGCTTAGGCAAGATCCGCCCCTCCGGAGTTTGACATACCAACAGTGAGAGCAAGCATGGTGATATATATATATATATGTGTGTGTGTGTGTGTGTGTGTGTGTGTGCGTGCTTTGGTGAGGGGCTTGTGAGCCAGGCACTTTTATAGTTGTGAGTGATAGTGTGTGTGTGTGATAAAGTGGAAAATTGAGACAGACAACTTGAGTATGTTGAGGGTGAGAGTACCTGGGAATATCACCGTAAAATCATTCATTTGAGATGCATACTTAGCATGTAGACATAGAGATGTATTTTTCTCATGCTAGACGGTATTGCAGCAATCATGATTTGACATGTACACTCGATATGTAGGCATTGAGATGTATATTCCTCATGCTAGACGGTATTGTGACATTCATGATTTAACGTGTACATTTGACATGTAGGCATTGAGATGTATATTCCTCATGCTAGACAGTATATGATAACTGATGACTTGACATGTATATTGACATGTAGGCGTAGAGATGTACTTTCCTCATGCTATCTGATAATGAAATGTCTCATCTGTTGTTTAAGTTTGGGAAAAATCACAATTTGTTTTTGATATATTCATATTTTGGTGACTCCGGTGAAAGATTTGAGCTTTACTGTTATACCTGAAAAGCATGTCTATTTTTCATAACTGTGAATAATCTTAGCATAATATCTTTTGAGTTATTTCTTGTACTGCCTTTATTATATAATTACGAGTTGTTATTTGGCTGTTGGTGTTGGACTCTGACCATTTTTTGAGCTCGTCACTACTTTCAACTTAAGGTTAGGTTTGTTATTTATTGAGTACATGGGTTCGGTTGTACTCATACTACACTTCTGCACCTTGCGTGCAGATTTTGGAGCGGATGTTGCTGTGTATGGCGGGAGTTGGCATTGAAGATATACTTGCGTTTCTGTTATTGTTACCTCTTATTCATAGTAGCTTTAGATTTGTAAATCTGTTTAAATTTCAAACATAAAATGTATTTATTTCATACCAGCTTTGTAAATTCTAAGTCTCAGAAGCTCATGACTTGTGCTACCAGTCCTTGGAGAAAATGTATCAAATTCAGTTATTTCACTTTTTGACTCTTATCGTTATTTTTAGATTATGTTTATTGTTATTGTCTTACCTAGTGAGTTGGTTTAGGTGCCATCAGGACTAGTTAGATTTTTGGGTCGTGATAAGTTGGTATCAGAGCTCTAGGTTCATAGGTTCTACGAGTCATGAGCAAGTGTCTAGTAGAGTCTTGCAAATCGGTATGATGACGTCCATATCTATCTTCGAGAGGCTACATGGCATTTAGGATAAATTTCCCATCTTTCTTTCCTTATCATGCAACATTAATTCAGCTTGAAGCGTACCTCTTTGAATTCCTTCCACTCACTCGTATGCATATGTGAGCACTCGGTATCAGCTGTGCATCGATGATTTTTGATTCCATGGATGAGGTGTGAGATATGTTTTTTGCGTTTTGGTGATGGGCCAGTGTGGAGGACTTGAGGCCAGGTTCAGACCGCAGCTTGGGTTTGGTGATTTTGGTTGTGTAAGTAAGTGCTTTTGGACCCATACATATGATAATGTCCCTAGAAGTAGGATTTATGGCTCGGTGAGTGGTTGGATAACTATATGATGAAGGTGAGGTGACTGTGGGATGTGTTCAGATGGCTTGATGTGACGAGAAGGGTTGCTTGGGATGTGAAAATAACTATAGGATCCTTGATTTATGTCTTGTTGTGTAGTACAGTCTCGAGTTATGATCGCATTAAGGGGTCTTTCATGTTGTCTAGTTATGGGATGAAGTAGATCTTATATCTTGTTGACGAGTTTAGACTCGGGAAGGTTAAGTGATTACATGATGGTTGTGGCCATGGTAGGGCATAGTGAAATACCAATTTGACGCTAAGCAGGTGGATTATCTCCTGCGGGGTGATCTACGGACGTGTGATTATATGTGTTGCGATTTGAGTTTGGGTCGGTTGAGAAAGTTGATTTGACTGTCACGAGGATAAATGGGAGCTTAGCAGATGATTTGAGGAATTTTATGGTTTGTGTTGCATGAGCTTATGAAGGATTTAGTTAAACCTCAGCGTGGGATTATGGTAGCAGTAGAGTACGGGTATTGTGAGTTATTAGATGTTTTGTTCTATGACTGTGAGCCAAGTGGGGGAGTCTGTTATCGACGATTTGATTGCATGGTTATGTGTTGTATTGGTTTCAATCAGAGGCATACTTGTGGATTGGTTACGACTTTGCAGAGGTTGGTTTTGAGGATGACTTAAGCAAGGAAATTTCTAGATGCATGATGCGTTACATCTTATGTCTTGCAATAGTTTAGGTTTGCTGTTCATGATGGATGTAATGTACTAAGAAAAGGGATTCACTCAGTTACTTAGAGGCGTGTATTACTTATTTGGGTGTTGGTATGCTAATGGAGCACATAAGATATCATCCGACAGAGACTGGATAGTCTATGTAATGACCCGATCGGTTGTTTTGCTTTCTAGATCCCCATTCCCCCAATTAAGACTCCCCATATGTTCTTTTACTGTTTTATGACTTGCGGGGATGGTTAGTTCGGGTTTGGAAAGGTTCGGGTTGAAATCGGAACACTTAGTTCCTTAATATTGGCTTAAAATGGTTAAGTTTGACTTGAGCCAAGGTTTTGAGTAAACGACCTCAGAACCGGGATTTAATGGTCCAAATAGGCTCGTATGATGATTTTAGACTTAGGCGTATGTTCGGATCGAGTTTCGGATGACCCGGGAGCGTTTCGGCGCTTAATATTGAAGTTGGAGCATTTAAGGTTTTCAAAGCTCTTTAAATTTGGTTCGAATTAGGTTTTGGTGTTTTCTAGGTCCATTTGGGATTTCGAGCCTGGGAGATGTTCCGTATGGTGATTTAATACTTGCACGCAAAATTCGGCGGCATTCTGAGTAGTCTAAATATGTTTCTGCGCATTAGGAGCTAGTTGAGAAGTTTGAAGTTCATAACTTAAATCAATTTGATTTTCGAATGTGTTTCTTGGATTCAATGTTGTTTTACGTGTTTTGAGAGTTCGAGCAGGTCCGTGTTATGATTATGGACTTGTTAGTGCACTTGGACGGGGTCCCGGGTGGCTCGGGTGAGTTTCGGACCGCCCGGAGCTAAGTTCCAAAAATCTGGTGTGCTGGTTCAAGTTTCTTTCTTCGCGATCGCGATGGCTGTGTCGCGTTCATGGAGAAGGAAAATGTGAGGGGCAGAGATTTTCTCTACGCGTTTGCGACCCCTTGCTCGCGTTTGCGAAGGTCTGGTACCTGTGGCCTCCGCGTTCGCATGAGGAGGCCCTGGTTCACGTAGGAGATAGGCCTGGGGGGGAGGGGTGTGAGCTCTTTATTCTTCGCGTTCGCGAGCGGGACCCTGCGTTTGCAAAGCTCAGGCTGGTCAGCCTTCGCGTTCGCGTGAGGATCCTCGCGTTCGTGATAGCCATTCTCCTGTACCCTAGGCAGATTGCCTTCGCAATCGCGATGGCTTTTCCACGATCGAGAAGAAGGCAGACCTGGGCAGTGACTTTTAAAATGTCGGGACTTAGGCTTTTTGGTTAATTTCTTTCACTCGTTGGGCGATTTTGGAGCTCTTTAAAGAGGGGTTTTCACCTAGAACTTTGAGGTAAGTAATTTCTAAACAATATGAGTTTAATACATGCATTTTGGGTTGATTCTTAATATATAAATTGGAGAAATTATGTGTTAAGTTGAAAAACCTAGGTTTTTATTAAAAATGGGATTTAACCACGAAAATGATTATGGAATTGGGTGAAAATTATATATTTGAGTTCGTGAGGTTATGAGTAACATTTATCTTCAAAAATTTCCGGAATTCAGGCATGTGGGCCCGGGGGGGTGAATTTTAAGAATCTTCCAATTCAGGTTGGGTAATTACTCCAATAGCTAAATTATGAACTCGTGAGTGTATATTGATTAATTTATATAATATTTGGCTAGCTTCGGATTGTTTTGGACCAAGTTGAGACATTAGAGTGAATTCGTGGGCCGGAAAGTGAGCTTTGAGACGAGGTAAGTCTCTTGCCGAACCTTGTAAGAGGGAATTTAGCCCCATAGGTTTTTTAAATTACTATTTGCTTCTAATTATGGGGGTCGTACGCACGAGGTGATGAGAGTCTGTGCATAGCTACTAATCATGCTTAAGTCCGTGTAATTTTAGGAACCAAATCATGAAATACTTGTATTGTTTGCACTCTACTTGTTAATTTAAGTGCCTAAATTATATTGCATCTTGATAAAGGATTCGCAAAGACCGAATTTCACTTACTTTGAGTTTTGGCGGGTTACCTGATAGTTAATAGACATTGTGCCTCCTTGTGTATTAGTCTTGTGATAGTTTTAAATTGGATGTTCATAGAGTATTCTCTCTTCTTGTGGAGCGGGCCAAACGCCTCGGTAGTATAATAGATGCATCTACAGTTCGTGCCGCTCGACCCTCAGCAGTGTACACATAATTATAGATCGGGACTTACGATCTCAACAAGAATCGTGCGTGTTAATGCTTTGAGCCCGAGCACACTTGATATTATTTTCATGACTTAAGAGGTTATAATTTATTTATTGGCCCGAAATTGAGTTAGAGTTAGTATGTGTTAGTTGGAGATTTTTTTTGGAATTTACTATCAGTTAAAGAATCATTTATGCACTGCTTGCTATTATGTTATTATTATTATTCACATATTCCATGCCTATTTAGAATTTCTGTAGTTTATTGTTGGCCTATAGCAAGTGTCGATGTAGATCCCTCGTCACTACGTCACATGTACCCACGCTACACTTTTGCACTTATCGTGCGGGATCCAAGGCAAGTGCATCTGGTGTTCATTCAAGCGCGCACCCCCGTTATCTTGAGGCATAGTGGTGAGCTGCTCTCTGAGTCCGTCCTTCAGCACCCGCAATCTCTCTCTTTTGTATTTACTTTCTGTCTATCCTATGTCAGATAGTAGCATAAGTGTTTTATATATTCTATTAGTTGCTCATACACTTGTGACGCCAGGTCTTGGGATCATGCTAGTAGACACTTTATGGTTTTTGAGTATTTATTTCACCGTGTTTGCTCTTTTATTATTTTACGCTTTATTTTATTAAATTTTCCACTTCTCAATTTCTTAATAAAAAAATCAACTACTTTGAAATTGTTAAAAAGAATAAATACATGGCTAGTTCACCGTTGGCTTGCCTAGCGGCGACGTTGGGCGCCATCACGGCCTATAGGAGAAATTGGGTCGTGACAACATGGTATCAGAGCATTAGGTTCATGTAGATCTCACAAGTCATGACCAAGCCTAATAGAGTCTTGCAGATCTGTGCGGAGACGTCCGTACTTATTTTCAAGAGGCTATAGGGTGTTAGGAAACTACTTTTTCTTCATCTCCTATCGTGCAGTTGATGTTGTGCTAAGTATATTTCTCTTATTCTCTCACAGATGGTGAGAACACGCATGGAAGATGTACCCAACCGTGGAGGAGATGCTCCCCCTATTGCTACAGGCCGAGGGAGGGCTTTAGCTCGTGGTGGAGGACGAGGGCGTCCTAGAGTTGCTCCAGTTGTGCCACCAATGGATCTAGTGGAGGATCCTATTATTGAGGAGAAAGGCGAGGTGCCTACAGCGGAGCCAGCCCCAGTGGATTTCATGTCCGCACTAGGATTCTAGGAGGTCATGGGCCGTATGCTGCAGTTCATGGATTCTATGACGCAGGCTGGTCATTTCCAGCAGACCCACCCACATCTTAGGCGGGAGTGGGAGCACAAACCCCTACCATTCATTCTTCATGGCATGCAGCTGCCGTATATCAGGCCTCGGGTGCACTACCCATGGCGGAGCTCAGCCAGTTGCAGCAGCTATACCAAAGCCCAGACCAGCCGCGGTTGGTGAGCCGCAGAAGCTATTGGATAGATGGACCAAGCTACATCCTCCTGTATTTGGAGTTGAGCGACATGAGGACCCCAAGGATTTTATTGATTGTTGCAGGGATAGACTGCACAACATGAAGATATTGGAGTCCCACGGGGTGGACGTTACCACTTTTTCGCTGGAGGGCAGGGCCCGTAGATGGTGGCAGTCCTATCTTCTCAGCAAGCTAGTAGGTTCTCCTCCCTTGACTTGGGATCAATTCACACGCCTCTTTCTGGATAGATATATTCCACCCTCTCAGAGGGAAGAGTTGCGATTTCAGTTCAAGCAGCTTCAGTAAGGCTAGATGCCGGTGACCGACTAAGAAGCGAGATTCTATGAGTTGGCTCGTCATGCACTTATGATACTTCCCACCGATGCAGAGAGAGTGCGGAGGTTTATTGCGGGTTTGCACTCTGGTATCCAGGACACTATGGCCCAAGAGGTTGAGATGGGGACTTCTTACGTGCTGGTTGTGGAGATAGCTCAAAGGATCGAGGGTGTTCGTCAGTGGAGGTGAGGGCAGACGCCGAGAGAAAAGCGGTTTTGATATTCTGGAGGGTTTAGCGGTGCTCCGTCTAGGGACAGGGGTCAGTTTGTGTGGGGTCAGTCTAGTAGGCTCACATATCCAACACCGCTGCCTTTTTGGGATGCTCTACTGCAGCCCTATTTCAGCGCCATTCTAGAGCTCCTACCATCCACCGACCATCCAGGGTTCCTCCAGCGGGAGTTTAGGTCCCCAGAGACAGACTAAGGGTCAGCCATTTTTTGCTCCGAGAGGTTATTTCGACTGAGGGAATCTTGGTCATGTGAGGAGATTCTACCCCAGGCTTTGGGGCAAGGTAGTATAGCAGGGTCATCAACCCTTGATTACAGCACCAACTGCTACACCAGCCATCCGACCGCCCAGAGGCGGAGGGCAGGTAGGTAGGGACTGTCCTATAGGTGGAGGCCAGTCAGGTGGTGCTTCAGCTAGGTTCTATGCCTTTCCAGCTAGACCAGATTCAGTAGCCTTAGATGCCGTGATCACAGGTATTATTTCTGTCTGTGGTAGGGATGCTTCGATACTATTTTACCAGGGTCTACGTATTCATATGTTTCATCTATGTTTTCTCATTTTTTGGGTGTTCCTCTCGAGTCCTTGGGTACTCTTGTATATGTGTCCACGCCAGTGAGTGATTCTGTTGTTGTGAATCGGATTTACCGGTCCTGTATCATGACTTTCTGTGGTTATGAGACTAGAGCAGATCTTCTGTTGCTTGATATGACCGACTTTGACATACTGGGCATGGAATGGTTGTCTCCATATATGCAGTCCTTAAATGCTATGCCAAGACTGTTACATTGGCGATGCTAGAGTTGCCTAGATTGGAGTGGAAGGGTTCGTCTGTCAGTGCATCTAGTTGGGTTATCTCCTTCCTGAAGGCTCGTTACATCGTCGAGAAGGATTGTTTGTCTTATCTAGCTTATGTTTGGGATACGACTACAGAGACTCCAGCGATTGATTCAGTGCCTGTGGTTCGGAAGTTCTCCAATGTGTTCTTTCTAACCTACCACGCATGCACCAGATTGTTATATTGATTTCTGTATTGATTTGGCTCCAGGTACCCAGCCTATCTCTATTCCACTATACCGCATGGCTTCAAAAGAGTTGAAGGAGTTGGAAGAACAGCTTGAGGAGCTGTTGGCAACGGGTTTTATCAGACCGAGTGTGTCGCCTTGGGGTGCACCGGTGCTATTCGTGCAGAAGAAAGATGGGACTATGCGGATGTGCATTGATACCGCCAGTTGAACAAAGTTATCATTTAGAACAAACACCCATTGCCGTGCATTGATGATTTGTTTGACCAGTTGCAGGGTGCCAGGGTGTTCTCTAAGATCGACTTGAGATCGGGGTATCATCAGTTGAAGATTCATGATTCGGATGTTCCGAAGATGGCTTTTCAGACTAGATATAGCCACTATGAGTTTCTAGTGATGTCCTTCGGCTTGACTAACGCCCCGACAGCATTTATGGATTTGATGAACCGGGTATTTAGGCCATATATCGACTCGTTTGTCATTGTCTTCATTGATGACATATTGATCTACTCGTGTAGCATGGAGGAGAACGAGCAGCATTTGAGAGTGGTGCTTCAGACCTTGCGGGAACAGAAGTTGTATGCTAAGTTCTCCAAGCGCGAGTTCTAATTAGATTCTGTGGTATTCTTGGTGCATGTTGTATCAGGCGAAGGTATTAAGGTAGATCCTAGGAAGATCGAGGCAGTTCAAAGTTGGCTCGTCCTACCACAGCAACCGAGATCAAGAGCTTCTTGGGGTTAGCAGGTAATTATCGTCAATTTATGGAGGGCTTCTCATCTATTGCAGCACCTTTGACTAGATTGACCCAGAAGGGTACTCCGTTCCGATGGTCCGATGATTGCGAGGCGAGCTTCCAGAAGCTCAAGACCGCATTGACTTCAGCATCGGTGTTAGTGTTGCCTTTCGGTTTAGGGATGTATATTGAGTGTTGTGATGCTTCACGCATTGGCCTGGGTTGTGTATTGATGCAGAAGGGGCGAGTTATTACATATACTTCACGTCAACTGAAGCCCTACGAGAAGAATTACCCCGTACACGATTTGGAGTTGGCCGCGATAGTTCATGCTCTCAAGATCTGGAGGCATCTTTATGGGGTGTCCTGAGAGGTTTACTCCGATCATCATAGCTTGCAACATTTGTTCAAGCAGAGGGATCTCAACTTGAGGCACGCAGGTGGCTTGAGTTACTAAAGGACTATGATATTACCATCCTTTATCATCCGGGTAAATCAAATGTGGTTACGGATGTCTTGAGCAGAAAGGTTGAGAGTATTGGTAGTTTGGCATTCATTTCAGCAGAGGAGAGGCTATTAGCTTTGACATTCAATCCTTGGCTAACAGATTTGTGAGGTTGGATATTTCAGAGCCCAGCCCAGTTATTGCATGTGTCGTTGCTAAGTCTTCACAATCAAGTAGATCAAGGCTCGTCAGTATCACGATCCACACTTGTTGGTTCTTAGGGAAACAGTACTACAGGGTGGTGTCAAGGAGGTTACTCTCAGTTGAGGATGGTGTTTTGCGATTTCAGGGCCGTCTATGTGTTCCTAATGATGATGGATTGAGGGAGAGGATTCTAGAGGAGGGACATAATTCTCGATATTCTATTCATCCAGGTGCTAGGAAGATGTATCGCAAACTGAGGCAGCATTATTGGCGGCGGCGGATGAAGAAGGACATAGTCGAGTATGTGGCGAGATGTCTAAATTGCCAGCAGGTCAAGTATGAGCACCAGAGGCCAGGTGGCCTACTCCAGCAGATGGTTATACCTAAGTGGTAATGGGAGCGCATCACTATGGACTTCGTAGGTGGGTTATTGCAGACCTTCAGAAAGTTTGATGCAGTTTGGGCCATTGTCGATAGGTTGACCAAGTCGGCACACTTCATTCCAGTTGTGACTACATATTCTTCAGAAAGATTGGCCTAGATTTACATTCAGGAGATTGTTCGGTTGCATGATGTGCCTGTTTCCATCATATCAGATGGAGGCCCTCAGTTTACTTTGCATTTCTTGAGGGCATTGTAGAGTGAGTTAGGGACTCGGGTAGAGCTCAGCACAGCCTTTCATCCGCAGACTGATGGGCAGTTAGAGCGGACGACTCAGATCTTGGAGGATATGCTCAAAGCATGTGTGATTGATTTCGGTGGCAGTGGGATCTATTCTTGCCTTTGGCTGAGTTTGCTTGTAACAAAATTTATCAGTCCAGCATTGAGATGGCTCCATTTGAGGCTTTGTATGGTCGACGATGTCATTTGCCCTTCGGTTGGTTTGAGCCCGGCGAGGCTAGGTTATATGGTACTGATTTAGTGAAAGATGTCGTGGAGAAATTGAAGCTGATTCAGGAGAGACTTCGCACAACACAGTCCAGATAGAAGAGTTACGCCGATCAGAAGGTGCGTGATTTATCATTTATGGTGGGCGAGAAGGTTCTCTTAAAAGTCTAGCCGATGAAAGGAATCATGAGGTTCGGGAAGAAGGGCAAGTTGAGCCCAAGGTTTATAGGCCCATTTGAGGTGTTGAGGCGAGATGGAGAGGTTGCTTGTGAGCTTTCCTTGCCTCCCAGTCTATCAGGAGTTCATCTGTTTTTCAACGTGTCTATGCTCCGGAAGTATCATGCCGATAGGTCGCATGTGTTAGACTGCAACATGATTAAGCTAGATGAGAGCCTGGGTTATGAGGAGGAGCCAGTTGCCATTGTTGACTGGCAGGTTTGCCAGTTAAGGTCCAAGAATATTTCTACCGGTAAAGGTTCAGCGGAGGGGTCGACAAGTCGAGGAGGTGTCTTGGGAGACCGAGGAGGACAAGCAAAGCAAATATCCCCATCTATTCGGCACTCCAGGTATGATCCTAGACCTATTCGATGATGAGCATTGGTTTAAGAGGTGGAGAATGTAATGACGCGACCGGTCGTTTTGCTTTCTAGATCCCCGTTCCCCTAATTAAGACTCCACGTATACGCTTTTACTGTTTTATGACTTGCGGTGATGGTTAGTTCAGGTTTGGAAGGTTCGGGTTGAAATCAGAACTCTTAGTTCCTTAATATTGGCTTAAAATGGTTAAGTTTGACTTGAGTCAAGGTTTTGAGTAAACGACCTCGAAACTGGGATTTAATGGTCCCAATAGGCTCGTATGATGATTTTGGACTTGGGCGTATGTTCGGATCAGGTTTCGGCTGACTCGGGAGCATTTTGGCGCGTAATATTGAAGTTGGAGCATTTAAGGTTTTCAAAGTTCTTTAAATTTGGTTTGAAGTTGGTTTTGGTGTTTTCTAGGTCCGGTTGGGATTTTGAGCCTGGGAGATGTTCCGAATGGTGATTTAATACTTGCATGCAAAATTCGGCGGCATTTTGAGAGTCTAAATATGTTTCTGCGCATTAGGAGCTAGTTGAGAAGTTTGAAGTTCATAACTTAATTCAATTTGATTTTCGGGTGCGATTCTTAGATTCAATGTTGTTTTATGTGTTTCGAGAGTTCGATCAGGTTTGTATTATAATTATGGACTTGTTAGTGCACTTGGACGGGGTCTCGGGTGGCTCGGGTGAGTTTCGGACTGCCCGGAGCTAAGTTCCAAAAATCTGGTGTGCTGGTTCAAGTTTCTTTCTTCGCGATCGCAATGGTTGTGTCGCATTCGCGGAGAAGGAAAATGTGAGGGGCTGAGATTTTCTCTACGCGTTCGCGACCCCTTGCCCGCGTTCGTGAAGGTCTGGGACCCGTGGCCTCTGCATTTGCGTGAGGATGCCCGCGTTCGCGTAGGGAGATGGGCCGGGGGGAGGGGGGTGAGCTCTTTCTTCTTCGCGTTCATGTGTGGGACCCCACATTCGCGAAGCTTAGGTTGGTCAGCCTTCGCGTTCGCATGAGGATCTCCGTGTTCGCCGATGGCCATTCTCCTGGGCCCTAGGCAGATTGCCTTCGCGACCGCGATGGCTTTTCCGCGATCGCGAAGAAGGCAGACCTGGGCAATGTCTTTTAAAATGTCGGGACTTAGGCTTTTTGGTTCATTTCTTTCACTTGTTGGGCGATTTTGAAGCGTTTTGAAGAGGGGTTTTCACCTAGCACTTTAAGGTAAGTAATTTCCAAACAATATGAGTTTAATACATGCATTTTGGGTAGATTCTTAACATATAAATTGGAGAAATTATGGCTTTAGTTGAAAAACTTAGGTTTTGATAAAAATAGGATTTAACAACGAAAATAATGATGGAATTGGGTGGAAATTATATATTTGAGTTCGTGAGGTTATGGGTAACATTTATCTTCGAAAATTTTAGGAACCCGAGCACGTGGGCCCGGGGGGTAAATTTTATGAATCTTCTAATTCGGGTTGGGTATTTAGTCTAATAGCTTAATTATGAACTTGTGAGTGTATATTTATTAATTTATATAATATTTGGTTAGCTTCGGATTGTTCCGCACCAAGTAGAGACATCAGAGTGAATTCGTGGGCCGAAAAGTGAGCTTTGAGACGAGGTAAGTCTCTTGCCTAACCTTCTAAGAGGGAATTAACACCCATAGGTGTTGTAAATTACTATTTACCTCTAATTGTGGGGGCTACGTATGCACGAGGTGACGAGAGTCCGTGCGTAGCTACTAATCATGCTTAAGTCCGGGTAGTTTTAGGACCCAAATCATGAAATACTTGTATTGTTTGCACTCTACTTGTTATATAAGCGCCTAAATTATATTGCAACTTGATAAAGGATTCGGAAAGACCAAATTTCACTTACTTTGAGTTTTGGCGGGTTACTTGACCAATAATAGAAATTGCGCCTCCTTGTGTATTAGTCTTGTGATAGCTTTTAAATCGGATGTTCATAGAGTATTCTCTCTTCTTGTAGAGCGGGCCGAACGCCTCGGCAGTATACTTGATGCATCTATGGTTCATGCCGCTCGACCCTCGGCAGTGTACACATTGTTTTGGATTGGGCCATACGACCTCGGCATGACCATGCATGTTAATGCTTGGAGCCCGAATACACTTGATATTATTTTCATGACTTGAGAGGTTATAATTTATTTATTGGCCCGAAATTGAGTTGGAGTTAGTATGTGTTAGTTGGAGATTTTTTTTGGAATTTACTATCAGTTAAAGAATCATTTATGCACTGCTTGCTATTATGTTATTATTATTATTCACATATTCCATGCCTATTTAGAATTTCTGTATTTTATTGTTGGCCCATAGTAAGTATCGATGTCGACCTCTCATCATACGTCTACGAGGTTAGACTGGATACATACTGGGTACATATTTTTTATGTAATCATGCTACACTTCTGCACTAATCGTGCAGGATCTGAGGCAGGTGCATCCGGAGTTCATTTAGGTGCACACCCTCGTTATCCTAAGGTTTAGTGGTGAGCTGCTCTTTGAGTCCGTTCTACAGCACCCGCAGTCTCTCTCTTTTGTATTTACTTTTGTTCTATCCTATTTCAGACAATAGCGTACATGTTGTGTATATTCTAGTAGTTGTTCATACACTTGTTAGACCAGGTCCTGGGATCATACTAGTAGACACTTTATGACTTTTGAGTATTTATTTCACAGTATTTTCTCTTTTATTAGTTTACGCTTTATTTTATTTAATTTTTCACTTCTCATATTCTTACTAAAAAAAATCAACTACTTTGAAATTGTTAAAAAGAATAAATATATGGCTAGTTCACTGTTAGCTTGCTTAGCAGCAACGTTGGGTGCCATCACGGCCTATAGGAAAAATTGGTCGTGACGATCTATGCTATAGACTTGTAATATTTTATAACTACTATTTGAGAGAATCAAATTGATGAAAAGTGAGTGAGGTTTAAAACTTGTTAATTACTTAAACAAAACAAATAACTTTTGGAAGATTTATAATTTTAAAAAATAGTTGGGAATCATTGAATTCACTTGATAATATTACTATAATAAAACCTCAATTGTTACATTTATTTCTTTAAAGAATAATTGCTTATTTCTAATACAATTATATTTTGCTCACTAAGAAATAACCAATTAATAACACTCCGTGAGAACTATGTTAATTAATCAACTTAAGACTGGTGACGTTTAAACCAAAATATTTTTCTTGCTTGAATTGTGCTAAAAGAAAGTAAAAACTTTGTGAGAATATTTTCACTAAGGACCAATAATCTTGCCTACAACAATTCCTCCGTGAGAATTAAAACTGAGGCAAGTAAGATTACTGACTATAAATAGTAGTTTGCTAAAAAATTAATCTCACTCTACTATTTTATTCATCTGTTATTAAATATTAATTTTGCTCTGTGAGAATTACAAAATTAATATAAGAATAACTTAGAGATAAAATATATAGACGTTATAATAGAGTAATTAAAAATTATCATTCCAGCACAGTATGAAATGTAAATAAAAAGTTTCAAACCAAGAATACATAAAAGCTGAGATAGTATTATAAAATATATCAAGCTTCATCAACTATCCCAACGAAAAGTGATTACTCCATTATGGAGTATGAAATGGGATTACTCCATTATGGAGTATGAAAAGCAAAAAAGATATTTAGAAGACTAGAAATATTTAAAAGACAAAGGAAATATTTTTACTACAAGAAAAGAAAATCAAGACTAGTTCTTGTCTTACAAAGATTGGATATCCTTATAAAAAGAGAGCTTGCTATTTATAGGAAAAGATGAGTAGCTTTTTTCATGTTCCACTTTTGCAAATGTGAAATCCATGTATGCCAATGTGACCTTTGTGTACGTAGATTCCATATATGCAACTATGGCACTTGTGCTTCACTCTTGACTTCACAAGTTAGTCTTACAAATGTAGGTTCCATGTATGCGAATGTGACCTTTGCAAATATAGATTCCAAACATGCATCTATGACTCTTTTGTTTTCATTCTTGACTTCATGAGTTAGACTTGCAAATGTAGGTTCCATGTATGCAATGTAACCTTTGTGTATATAGATTCCACGTATGCATCTATAGCTCTTTTGCTTTCATTCATGACTTCATGGGTTAGACTTGCAAATATAGATTCCATGTATGCGAATGTGACCTTGCGTATATAGATTCCATATATGCAACTTGATGCAATATTAAACGCGGAAATAAGAAAACAAAAAGATAGAAGCAAGACGCTCAATGAACTATCAAGACAACAAGTAGGAACTAGTCTACTTACCTTCTTGATGAAGTCACGGAGTACCTATACTATACGAACAACCCTCAAGACAACAATGGTCTTGCAAACTGTTCGATCAAACAAAGGAACAAGTTCAATTTTGAATCACACCAAAATTGGACAAGTTAATTCACACGATTTTGGGAGCAATGTGCTGCCGGTTTTTGATTGACAATAATGTCAAAAGGTATCAAAATAATGAAGTGTTTAGGCTTATACAGAATGAGCCTTTACCTAAATCAACTAGGAAAAGAATAACTAGTTAACCTAAATCAACTAGGAAATAACTAATTAACAAAAAGGTCACAATTTGGCTAAGTTTAAGAAATAGTCACGCAGGACTCCAAAACAAGTAATAGTTAATGTCTTCAATAACTACACAATAATACAACATAGACACAAATGTACATCTTCAACACAAGATTCGTCCATAGTAAGATTTATGGACGTTTGGCTCTTCTCCAAGACTAACCAACGTCTTTTCTTGTCTTGTTCATAGATGGCATTGATAACATTTGATCAAATTTATTTGCATCACAACTTTGGCACTTTTGCTTCACTCTTGACTTCATGAGTTAGTCTTGCAAATGTAGTTTCTATGTATGCGAATGTGACCTTTGCAAATATAGATTCCACACATGCATCTATGACTCTTTTGCTTCCATTCTTGACTTCATGAGTTAGACATGCAAATGTAGGTTCCATGTATGCAAATGTGACCTTGTGTATATAGATTCTATATATGCAACTATGCTCCTTTTCATCTCTAGTTGTCTCTTTCCATAAGCCCATATGTATATTCTATATTTGCAAATATGAAGAAGATGTGTGTAGCTGTGGCTTTGCTTCATTCTCTTGTATTTTAGCCTCTTTCTTTCTTTTTCATAATTTTTTCTTCCTACAAGATTTGTTAGAAAAATATGCGAAAATAGGATATTATTATTCATCTTTTATTTTAAAAACTTATTCTTTTACATATGAAATTACTTGAATAATTTATATCCATTAAATACCCCCATACTTAAACTTTTGCTCGTCCTCGAGCAAAAAGAATACTATAAAAATACTTCTTCTAATATCCATGACTATTGTAGGATAGAAGTTTTATACAAAATAAATATCTTCCAATATGGTCAATGCACCTAAAATTATTAAATTCACCAAATCTTTTATCTTATTTCTGATTTTTCTTCTTTAATCAACAAGAACTTGCAATCTTCTTCCCTTGAATCTTTCAGAATTGATAGATTTATGATCACTTATTCTTTTAGTATCATACTTGTTTACTCTAAAATTCGAGAAACAATTGAATTTATTCACGGTACTAAGGATATATGAAGTTATTTAATGCAATAAAAATATGGCAGTAAATGATAATTGAATGGAGGATGATCAAACCGTTAGGGTTGAATAGATTTTCTGAAATGAAACAATATGCAATGAGAAGTCAATAATTCTACCAAGAGATAGCAATAATAATGAGTATTTATGTGATGGGTATCGTTTGTTACAATGAAGATAAATGCCCCTCTTATAGGTAGAAGAAGAGTCCTATATATGGTAAAAGCCTGATTCAAGATAAATTCCCATAATTACGGGATGGAATTTTCCTAAAATAATGATTTAACGTCTATGATAGTTGGGACCGTGACTCCCGCCGAAATATCAGGAACTCACGAGATCTTCGGTCTTCCCGTTATACGGAATTGATCCTTTTGCCATAAGATGCACCTTCCTTGAACGGCGTCGATTTCCTTACCTTGATTGCTTCAGCTCCGAACCCAATGATGCCCGACTTCGGGCTTTCTTTCCCGAAATGCTGATCCCGTTATGAAGTAATCCGGTCTTGTATTGCGCTTGAGCCCGACCTTCCTTATACGCTCGATTATATCCGACCGAATACAGATAGTCCCCTCGTTTATTGGAGAGTAAAGACAAAAAATGATATGAATCGTCGTTCCTCGAGACTTTGGTCAAATAATCAAGATATTCATTAAGCATGACACGAAGTCAGAAGCTTCAAATCGTTGAACCCTAGAAGACCTTTTGTTGGTGTATGATGGCAGCGCCGTGACGCACGTGATAGTCGACAAAGGAAATCATTGCCTGTCTTGTCTGACTGCAAGACTCTGCAACTTCTGTGTATAACATTTAATGTTCCCTCGCATCGTGCTCTGAACCGCCGCTTTTGGGAAAGTATAAATACTTCCCTCCCCCTTTGAATTCCAACCTTTACGCTGCTCAACAACCTGCTTCTTATAGTTTTCTGCATTTTCTCATCACAAAATCTCTCTTGCACCTTACACTCCTTTGCTTTCCACTTCTGTTACTTCAATCACCATGGCCAAAACTTCTAAATCTGTTCCTCAGAAGCAACATCCTTCACCTGCTCGGCCCGTTGAAGAGGCCGGACCTATTCGCATCGAGGAGACCTCTGCGGAACCTCCTTTGAAGGCCTTCATACCTGTTGGGTGTTCTATAGGCTCCGATTTTAAAGTCGAGAAGCCTTCTTCAGTGCCAGGCCAATGCGAACCGGTCTTGCTGTATATCAGCTCGATCACCCATAAAGTCCTTGACAGGGTGAAAGCGGAGTGCAACTGGGTCAACAAAGAAGTGGTAGTCCCTTCTCCGAGTGAGTCGATCACCACTCATATATGGAAGGTTATCTAAGTGTGTACACCTACCCTTTCACATTTGGACCCCTGGACCCCATAATTATTGAGTTTTGTAAAAGATATAACATTACTTTGGGTCAAGTTCATCCATCCGTTTGGCGTATAGTCTATCTCTTCCGCTTCTTCGTGAGTAAGGTCGAAGGGGGGCATCCTTTCACTGCAGACCACCTACTCCGATTATACAGTCCCCGGATGTTCCGAGGGGGACTAATAAAACTCGCTCGCCGGGCCAGCAAGGCCCCATTCTTGAGCATCGATGAAGACAAAGACCGAGGTTGGATGAGTCGGTTTTTCGAATAAGGACCTCCGATTTGATCCTCGCGGAATACATGCCTTTCCCTGAGAAGTGGAACACAAGTCGTAAGTGTCATTTTCTTTTAAACCATTGACTGCTCTCCTTCGAATTTTTAATCGACATGTTCTCTAAGATGCAGCCGCTTCTCAGATGCCGGCCGCAATTCAACACTTAGAGGACTGGGTCCGAAGAGTGGTGGCTCAAAGGACCTATTCGGAGCGAGCCTGGCGAGAAATATCGAAAGGTCTTTGGGAGGCCAAAAATCACGGTGAGCCCAGCCATACTTGTTTATCTTATTTGGAGTAATCGATGTTATCACGAACTCTCAAGAATCTCGTTCTGCAGGCCTCTCAAAAGATGCTGAATTGAGGTCGACACTCACCGGTGGGGAAGCTCCTCGCCCTCCCCCCATATCGGAGAAAGAAGGGGGAAAGAAGAGAAAAGAGGCTCCCGGTCCTGCAGAGCCCGAGAGAAGGAAAGGCAGGAAAAAGATAAGGGCCCGCAAAGTCACTGTCACCGACCCCACCATCCAAGTGAGTGACGGCTCTGAAGGGGAAGGAAGCCCCGAAACAATGAACAATGAGCCACCTCGGGCAGTCCCCGAGTCAACCATCGGTGAAGCTTGCGCTCCTCAAGAT
>MCJB01048076.1:32939-43744 GCA_002018475.1 Nicotiana obtusifolia
GGGGAGGCAGATCGATCTACTCGGGTACGGTTCTTCTGACCGGTTGACCCTTACATTGGTTCCTAGCGATCTTTATGGAGTCCCCTTGAAATCGAAGTAAATAAATGAAAGCAACATCGGAGTCGATTATCAAATTCGTGAACTCTGATGAATGACTGATCTATGTTAGCACGACATATGGTTGCCTCATTAAAAACCTTACCGTAAAACCCAATTTGGGACAAAACCGGTAGAAGGGAAAAAGAGTGCAACGCGTGCTTTCAGTCCTAACGCCTTGTGCTTACCCGTTCGATATCGATTTCTCCTGCATGTGTTAGTACCAACAATTGAAACAAAAGAAAAAAAAATGAAACAGATTACCTTAACAATAGTACCGTTTCACAGTGGCTCACATTCCAATTATTTGGCAACTGCTTGCCATCCATACTCCAAGCTTGTATGACCCCTTTCCGGTGACCTTTAAGATAGTATAGGGACCTTCCCAATTCGGTCCCAATTTTCCTTCATTGGGGTCTCGGGTGTTGGGCGTAACTCTTCTAAGTACCAATTCCCCAGCGCTAAAATATCGGAGACGGGTTCTCCGATTGTAATATCTCTCGATTTTTTGTTTCTGAGCTGCCATTCGGACCAGAGCGGCTTCCCTCCTTTCATCTAAGAGTTCCAGACTAATGTTCATAGCCTCCCGATTTGACTCTTCGGTTGTGTGCCGAAACCTAATGCTTGGTTCACCCACCTCGACCGGTATCAATGCTTCGGAACCATATACTAAGGAGAATGGGGTGGCCCTGGTGCTGGTTTTCTCGGTTGTTCGGTATGCCCATAAAACTTCGGGCAGCATTTCCCTCCATTTTTCTTTAGCGTCAGCTAGCCTTTTCTTCAAGTTTTGAATTATGGTTTTGTTGGTCGACTCCGCTTGACCGTTGCCGCTGGGTGATATGGAGCCAACAATATCCTCTTGATCTTGTTATCTTCGAAAAACTTGGTAATTTTGCTGCCAACGAATTGCTTGCCGTTATCGCATACGACTTCAGAAGGCATCCCGAACCGGCAAATGATATGGTCCCATATGAAGTCAATCACCTCTTTTTCCTTGATCTTCTCGTTAGCCTGTGCTTCCACCTAGTTAGAAAAATAGTCAGTCATAAAAAGGATAAATTGAGCCTTACCTGGTGCTCTAGGGAGGGGACCGACAATATCCATACCCCACTTCATAAATGGCCATGGCGATATGACCGAATCTAGTGCTTCTGCGGGTTGGTGGATTATCAGCGCATGTCTTTGGCATCCACTACATTTGCGTACAAACTCCTTTGCATCTCTTTCCATGTCGTTCCAGTAATAGCCGGCCCGAATTACCTTTCGAACTAATAAATCGGAACCGGAATGGTTGCCGCAAGTCCCTTCATGTATTTCCTTTAAAATATACTCGGTGTCCCCAAGCCCAAGGCATATGGCGAGAGGGCCTCCGTATGTCCTCCTGTACAAAGTTCCGTCGTTGGCCAAACAAAATCGGGCCGCCTTTGTGCGTAACGCTCTCGACTCTTTGGGATCGGGTGGTAATTTTCCCGAGCTAAGATACTCCACGTACTTATTTCTCCAATCACAGGTCAGGCTTGTCGAATTGACCTCGACATGACCCTCTTCCACCACCGACCTTAACAACTGCACGACTTTTTCAGAATCGATTTCTTCGTCTTCGACCGATGAGCCTAAGTTGGCGAGGGCATCGGCTTCGCTGTTTTGTTCTCGAGGTATGTGCTGTAGGCTCCATTCCTTAAACCTGTGTAATGTGACCTGAAGTTTATCCACATACCTTTGCATACGCCCTTCCCTGACTTTGAACGTTCTATTTACTTGGTTGACAACGAGGAGGGAATCGCACTTCGCCTCGATTACTTCTGCTCCCAGGTTTTTGGCCAGCTCTAGACCTGCAATCATAGCCTCATATTCGGCTTCATTGTTAGTCAGCTTTATAGTCTTAATAGACTGTCTAATTGTATTCCCGGCTGGGGGCTTAAGTACGATGCCTAGCCCCGACCCCTTTGAATTTGAGGCACCGTCTGTGAACAAAGTCCACACTCCTAAAGGAATCCCCGATTTAGTCATGAGTTCTTTCTCGACTTCGGGGATGAGCGACGGCGTGAAGTCGGCGACAAAATCGGCCAGTACCTGAGATTTTATCGAGGTTCAAGGTCGATACTAGATATCGTACCCGCTAATTTCGATGGCCCACTTGGCCAATCGACCTGACAACTCAGGTTTATGCATATCATTTCTAAGTGGGTAAATTGTCACCACGCATATTGGGTGACATTGAAAGTATGGTTACAATTTTCTAGAAGCACTCAATAAAGCGAGTGCTAGTTTTTCTAAGTGCAGGTACCTGGTTTCGGCTTCTCCTAATGTTCTACTGACGTAGTAAATAGGAAATTGCGTACCTTGTTCTTCTCAGACCAGGACTCCGCTCACCGCTATCTCCGATACAGCAAGGTAAAGATACAACTGCTCACCTACTTTCGGTGTATGTAGCAAAGGCGGGCTAGAAAGATACTTTTTTAGTTCCTCCAATGCGCGTTGGCATTTCGGCCCCCATTCTTCTTCAGCAAATTGAAGAATTGATGACTCCTGTCCGATGATCTCGATATGAATCGGCCCAATGCTGCTATTCGGCCTGTCAATTTCTGCACGGCCTTGACGCTGTCGATGACCGTTATGTCCTCGATGGCCTTAATTTTATCGGGGGTTGATTTCTATTCTCCGGTTTGAGACCATAAATCCAAGGAACTTCCCTGAGCCTACTCCGAATGCGCATTTCTCTGGATTCAACTTCATGTTGTATCTTTTCAGAACGTCAAATGTTTCCTGCAAATGACTTAAATGGTCCTCTGCTCGCAGGGACTTAACCAACATGTCAACGATATAAACTTCCATCGTTTTACCAAGTTGTTCTTCGAACATTTTATTTACTAGGCGTTGGTATGTTGCCCCTGCATTTTTAAGCCCGAAAGGCATCACATTATAGCAATAGGTGCCATACTTAGTGATGAAGGATGTTTTTTCTTGGTCATCCTTATCCATTTGTATCTGGTTATACCCAGAGTAGGCATCGAGAAAACTAAGAGTCTCGTGGCCAGCGGTGGCATCGATCATGCGATCGATGTTGGGCAAGGGGAAGGAGTCTTTAGGGCATGCTTTATTTAGGTCTGTATAGTCTATACACATCCTAAGTTTGTTTTCCTTCTTAGGGACTACAACTACATTAGCTAACCATTCTGGGTACTTAACCTCCCGAATGGACCCTATGTTTAAGAGTTTGTTTACCTTGTCCTTGATGAAGGCCTGTTTAGCTTCGGACTGAGGTCTCCTTTTTTGTTTGATCGGCCGGAACTTCGGATCGACGCTCAGCTTGTGCGTTGCAATTTCCGGCGGTATGCCTGTCATGTCTAAATGGGACCAAGCAAAGGAACTTTCATTAGCTAAAAGAAAAGTAATTAATTTGGCCCTGAGCTCGGGGTTTATGCCCGAGCCCAGGTATACCTTTTGATCGGGTGCGTCGCTGCGGATTAAGATTTGTTCGAGCTCTTCAACTGTCGATTTGGTTGCGTCGGACACATCCTGAGCAATAAATGATAGGGGTATCCCGTAATTATCGACGTCAAGCTGATCCTGTTCACCACCATTTGTTGAAGGTGGCCTCTTTGATTGCTATTTGGCCTTCTAGGGAGGAACGATAGGTTTTGACGCCACCTCTTCCACAGCGAACATTTCCCTTGCAGCATGTTGTTCTCCATAAACGGTGACGACCCCCTCAATCGATGGAAACTTCAACATTTGATGTAACGTTGAAGGTACGGCTTTGACGTCGTGTATCCAAGGCCTCCCGAGCAAGGCGTTATATCTCATATCCCCTTCGATCATGCAAAATTTTGTCGCCTTGATAGTCCCAACGATATTCACCATTAGTGTTATTTCACCCTTGGTTGTTTCTGAAGCCATGTTAAAGCCGTTGAGGACCCGAACCTCGGAGATAATCTGGTTCGACAGCCCCAGTTGTTCAATGACCCAAGATCGAACTATATTGGCCGAGCTCCCAGGGTCGATAAGTACACGTTTCACTCGGGTGTTGTGTACTAGCATTGATATCACCAGTGCATCGCTATGAGGTTGTGTAAGCCCTTCGATATCCTTGTCGCTGAAATACAAAGTCCCTTCTGGCGCGTAGTCCCGAGTACGTTTTTCTCGGGTAATAGATATTTTGGTGCGTTTCAACACCGGTACTTGGGTGCATCCGCTCCCCCAATTTTTGTCACGCCCCGCCCGGCGGGTCCGTGACACGGGCACCGGACCCCGCTCGTAGAGTACCGGCGAACCCTTCATTTCAGCCATCTTGACCTCTCATTGGGGTCACGCTTCGTACACATACAAACATACAAACATTCATGGAAACGTGTCACTGTATTTAGGCATAAGATTTACAAAACATAGATACACCTTGACACCTATTTATACATAGCCAACCACTATCTACACCCCACTGGTATTGTTTATTGAGCCTCTATTAGAACAGACATTAGACATCCTAAGTCGGAACAGGGCCCCGACATGCCCCAAGATGTCTATACAAATGCATACCAAAATGTAGCAAGCCCGAAGGATGAGTCTTGCCAATATCTACTTAACTGGTGGCCTACTGCGGTGGGAGAGCTCCGTCTGCCAATCTATTAGGACCTGCAGCACGATATGCAGCGTCCACAAGATAAAGGACGTCAGTACGGAAAATGTACTGAGTATGTAAGACATGAAACACAATATATGAGCAGTAATATAGACATTAGGATAGGAACATATAACTCGTAACAAAGGAATTGCCTCTGAGGGCGGCTAACCATAACACGTGGTAATATTTATGTCTAATTACATGCTTCCATTCCGTCGTTGTTGTAAGCCTATTTCCATCATTACAGCATTATACTATTACCTTTGCGAGTTTGCCATTTTCAAATGCATTAGCATTACCGGGTACATTACATAATCGTTACCTTAACCCACTATCTGCGCCATTGTGGGCTTGTCATTTTCATATACGTTTAATGTTACCGAAATCGTTTACATAACCGTTACCTCGTACAATCTGTTACGCGGCACCTTCCTGATGATCTTTGGAAGGGCAACGTAAGGCTAGGCAATCGATGTCAGTATGATTGCCGTCCGCCAACTGAGGTCCCCTCCGCACGCTAGACTAGATTGTCAGTGCCGTGCGGGGAAAACCAATATCGTAGGCAACAAGAGAATTGAGAGCAGCGGAAGCTTTGGTTGGATTTTTGATGATGATTGTATTGATGATGAAAGCTATTACAAAGCTAATGCGGTGTCGAGGGGGTGAGACACCAGTACAGAGAATTTGAATGCTTGCTGAAAATGTTTGAATGCTGATACCCCCCTAATAATGCTTAAAATAAAAAAATCAAAATTACATGAGTAGACCTAAAGTGAGCTCAAGGAGCACAATGAATATAAAACAAGTAAACCTATTCTATATTTACAATGAAAGGAACTTAGTCTTCTATGATGTAGAAATACTAAGTCCAATGGCAGCAATCTTGTCTTGAGGACCAGGGTCTGCGCGCGCGTTGCTGTCTACGCGCGCGGCACTATTGATGATGGCCCGCGGCGGGGCGCTGGCACTTGTGCTTGGATCATGGTTGATGTGCGCGGCCTTGGCTGTGCGCGCGACATCGCTTGGCTGTGCGGGATTGTCTGCGCGCGCAGCATGGTTGACACTCGCAAGCCGCTGGGCGCCGGCAAGGAGTGTTGGTGGGGCGACAGAGGCACTTGCGCACTTGTCACTTGGCGCGGCCAAGACCACGGGGCCGTCCGTGGCGCTAGGCTTTGAGAGGCTTAGGACGCCACGGGGCGCGTCCAAGGGGTCATGGGGCGAGGCTGGAAAGCCGCCCATGACACATGTTGTGCTTCACCAAAATAGGGAAGCGGGGAAACTCTCTAGGCGAAGTTGCGGATGCCTCTTATTCTACTTGTTGTATTGATTTCCTTTTGTTATAGTAGTAAACTTTGGAGATTTACTATTATAATACTACTTTGATATTTTTTCCCCTTTAACTATGATTATTTTAAAAATATTTGCAACACTACAGCAGTCAGCTACGAGAAAGCTACTTTTTATCATTCTTTTTAAAAAAGAAATTGCTCTTTGAGACCCACGGGTGCTAGATAGCACTTTAAAATGTGGTACTTCGTCTTGTATCTTGAGGGTTACAAGGTCTTTTAGAGACTATTATATTAACTTTGTTAAATTATCTTGGATTTTCTTTGTTCTATGAGAAAATGAGGTATTAATGAATTATAAGATAGGGTGTTTCTCAAAATTTAAAGCAAATGGAGTAATGGAGTTGCTATATTGTCCATGTCTAGGACGGGTGAGACACCAGATGAGTCCATGAGGTTCGCAAGCGATCAGTTAGTTTTCTTCACCAAAAAAAATCACGAAGATTGATCAATGTAAGAGACCAACCATAGATGTAATTATACGCAAGCAATGAGTTAGGTGGCCAAGATTGATTGGTCTTGTAAGTTGTACCCCATATAATTATATAGCTACCTTAAACTTAGAGAAATGATGAGTGGCATCCTGCAATCGATCAAGCAAATCATTCTTGTGAAGCAACATACTCATCGCTTTGTTAATTATTGATAATCAAGGAACATGCATATTGAACTATATATCCGCAAGTGCATCCTATGATGAAATACTAAATCTGAACCCTACCCTTATTAATCAAGTCTTGTATCAATTCCTTTCAATTCTCTGAACTTCAAACAGAAATAAGTTGTGATACATACATCAATATAAAACTCAATCTCCCGCATGTGAAGCCGTCATTTGGGAACACATGCATCGGGTTACTCACATATGACTCAAACGTACACTATCGAGCATAGTATCCTCAGCTCGAGTGTTATTGACTATGCTATAAGCCCATACAACCCATATTAATCATTTTCTAACCCCTCATGAAAAATATGATATTGCTCTCAGGCACAACTGTCGTACCCTTTAACTCAAAATACAAATCACAACCCTGTATTCATGTAAACTTCACAACCTGGGCGTACGTGGTGGTCAAATGTTGCATGGCATGCACCGATTGATCAAGCAATATACATAATCACATCAAAGTCTATAATACATGTGTGGCAGTATCATGTAAACCATCGTATCTTTACCCTTTATTGCAACATTATATTATCGATAAACAACTATAGACTCCACAAGAATAAAAATTGATCATAAAAAATCTTAAGGCCCTTAATTATTCTTCCTCAACTACACTGTTATCCCATCGATGATATGCCCCCCTCTCTCTCTCTCTCTCTCTCTCTCTCTTTGTATTTATTGATCATCAGTTGCTTGTCTACCGTCCTTATATATATGACTCTCATAGTATTGTTGTCGTAGCTTGCAGTTGTGCTAGGATCTTTACTAAATATCTCTTTTCGCTGTACAAGTACTCAGTTAAGACTGAACAATTGACTGTGTGATTTTAGTTGTCCCACGGCTATATGTACTATCTCTCCAACTACAGGAGAAAGTTTGAAGTGAAGCATCTTGAACTTAAACCTATACTAGTTGGATTTTGCGATCTTGTTAAGTGGCTCGTTGTTGTCGACTCTTACAATTGATGCTCGTATCTGAGCTGGAATCGAAATTTCTACTTGAATCATCGGCATGCTCCTATATATATCGTAAGTTGTCTTGCACAACTTATGTGGCATCACTAATTGTTGGTGCCTCAATAACTTCAAAACAATCAATTAGGACGGGTGTCATTCACACTTCTTTTTGACTATTAATTGGAAGTGAAAGTTCAAGCTTTGAAGCTTATTTTTCAGCATTCCTTTTAATTCTTTCAATCGATTTGACACCTTTCAGCTCTACAAAGTTAGATGATTTAGCGGGTCGACATTTATCTTGATTTCGATTTTTATTTTTTCCTTTGAGACGATTGACCTGACCAACTTGAAATTTGATTTGATTATCTATGGAAGCTGAGCCAATTAAAAACTTTAAATTTTTTCAAAATTCCGTACTTCAAACTCTATCGCACGAGATAAGAATGAAAGAATGGAAAACTTTCTACATGTCTGCGTAGTCTGTTGCTTAAAGTATGAGATCTGGCATACCCATAAACAGATTTTAGTAAACAAATTGTTCCATGACTCTTAGGGTTATCAGGCATGGGTGGCAAAGATTCGGGTCATTAAGTTATTTTATGATATTTATACCATATCAATTTTTTGGTTGTTCTATTTTGTATAACCAATTAGATTTTTAAGAACCATTCCAATCATCTCGGTTTCTCTTCTGATATAGTTCAGTTAATTTTTTGTATTTTTTTAAAACGTCATGTAAGAGTCGCTAGTAAAAGTTAAAACGTGATAACATGCGTAGTTGCACATGATTTCGGCAAAACTTTCTAGACCTTTTGCTGTTTAAAAAGTTGATAAATCGAGAAAACGTGAAAGATGAGTAGATAGAGATCCATCCCACTATTCAATACCAACGTAAACCAAATGAAGCAAAGACAAAAGAAATATAAATCACACAGAGTAGAGAGATATTAATCAAGTTCAGACTCAAGAATAGAGAATAATAGAAGTTAAGTATCTAAGAAAAAATCTAATATGAGAGAAAATATATCAACTACCTTGTGGCTTATTAATCAAGATGATGGAACTAATTTAATTTTAATAGGAGTAGCAAAATAGGTTTGGTTGTTGGGACTATTGCTGTTAATTACATATTGACTTAAAATCGTTTTCATAATCCCAATGCCCGAGGAAATTTTGTAAAACATTGTTTATCTTAAACTTAATATATAAATATATTTTTCATATATAAATTTATTTAGTATGGTTCAATATTTTTTGGTTTATTTTTGTAAAATTAAAAACCTGATCTAATTATTGAGTACGGCTATAAATTTACATAAAAACGTACGATTTTATAAGAAAAATCTCTTAATCGGTTCGATAAGTTTAATCGGTTTTTTAGAAGTTCATTAACACCCTAACTTATCCGTTCGATGAATTTAATCAGTTTTTAATTAGGTTCTTCAATTATATTTTAACACCGCACAATTTTTCATGCACAAACTACTCATTGAGATACTCCATATAGTAGTATAAAATAAGTGCAAAATGTCAAATGTAAGGGGTATAGAGTGAGCAACCTGTTGCGTTGACAAAATTCTTGAATTGTGAGACTGCGAAAGTAATTTTTTCTCGGTTCAGACGACTCTCTCTCTCTCTCTCTCTCTCTACGGAATTCAGTTCTCTCTTTCTTCTTCTTCTCTCACAATTAAAATTGGGCAATCCCAAAAGGGTATATCATAGAATCTCTATTTCCCGCAATTCTTCAATCTTCATCCTTTTTTTGTTACTCGCTTTCTCATGGATCCTCCTACCTCTTGGGACTCCTTGCGAAAGCAGGTATTTTTTTTCCATCTTTATGAATTATGCCTATATTTGTCGATGTATATTCGTGAATTGGGTTGATGAAATTGGATTCATGTTGGGGAATTTTATTTGATTTCTTAATTTTTGAATATTATTAGTGAATTCTGAAGCTAAAAGGAATAAACTTTTCTTTTGTTATTGGTCTCATGCTTATACTATAGTATTTCATTAGTCCGTAATTTCTATAAGGATGTTTACGTTTCTGCCATTTGCATAAGTTTTTGCCATAAAAGAGTTATCTGTGCAAGTAAAGTAACAGTAAATTCCTAGACTTATTGCAATTCCCTTTTTCCTCAAATCTGAAACTTAAAAGTAGTGCACGAGATATCCCTAGGCAAGTGAAAAATATAGTCCCCAATAAGATACAAGCTTTTACAAAGCGTATCTAATCCCTTATATTTAATCAGCTGAAGGAAAATGATATAATGTTCGACTGTTGTCTAGCTCTTGTTATGCAAAGTTGCTTCTGCGAGCTCAAGTATAACTGGTCCAATATCTCTTCGAGGCTTTATATCTTGAGTTCTTGACCAGATGAGGTCTAACAATCTTAGTTTATATATCCTTGGAGCCTTGACTTGAGTTCTTGACCAGATAAGGCTTAAGGGTTGGATATTGGTTATGGATATTATGTGGAACATGTTTGGTATTGAACGGGTAATGCAAGCTCCGTAAAACTATTAGAGAAGATCAGAACGAAGAGGCAGAGAATTAGAGCTTGGAAGTAACTCCTCTTACACTTATGTGGACCATATAGAAGGTCAAAGGAATGGTATTAGAATGGAAGTTCAGAAGGTAGTGACAGAGAAGTAGAGCTTGGAAATTAATGCTTATGTGGACTGTATAGAAGAAGAGAAGTAGGAGAAGGTAGTGGAAGGTTTTTTGGTACAAATTAGACTTGATCGAAAGAGTTGTTTCACTGGAACATATTTGCTTTGTTAGATACTTGGAGCGCCTAAGCTATATTTGTTAGATCCCCTACTTTATCTTATACATCATGTATGTGGGAATTTTCTTTTGATCAATAAATTACAACTTTCGCCAAAAGTAAAGGCTTACATATGAAAGATCGAACTTGCTTTTGGAGGTTAAGAGGCTAGAAGAAAGGTCCAAGGATAGTGTCTGGGAGGGCGTTTTTTTGTTCACTATATAAAAGCGACTAAGAGCCAAAATCACTTGAAGAAACATGAGCATAGTTACTCTTTAACTTCCTGCGGACTACAGCTGATGTTTTCTTTTGGCTTTGGGGGTGGGAGAGGGGGGGGGGGGGGTTG
>MCJB01048076.1:43764-54124 GCA_002018475.1 Nicotiana obtusifolia
GGGGGGGGGGGTGGTTGTGCTAATTTTCTTTGTGTTGATGTTACTATAGCACTCGCTGGGTATTCAAATTGTACTAGCTTGTAATGGTCACAGTCTCTTCGGTGATGATAGTGGTAAATGAAGAAGGTTGGGAAAGCATTTTTCTTGCTTGTGCTTAACTCTTAAAGAATGTTGCTTTTTCTTAAACTTGTGATGAAAAAGAGCTTCCTTAGACGATTTGGAAGCCGGTGAGAATAATGTCAAGTGGGTTGTGTGTGAAGGGGTTCTTTTTGGTTGGGCGTCTTTGCTTTAGCTTGATCGAGCTAAGGTTCTCTGAAAATAATTTTCTTCAATTTATGAAAATATTTCTTGGAATTGCATTTTTAGTTACATTTCTTTCCGTTGTCTTTTCTTCTTTATTGATGGTTCTTACTACCAGGCACGGATGCTTGAAGCACAACTGGATGAGCAAATGCATTTGTATCGTAAAGTTGTTTCCACAAAAATTGACAGCGCAAATGATAATGATCTTGAATCCAGTATAAATCAACTACTCAAGCAGCTTCAACAAGTAAATTCACAAATGCAAGCTTGGGTTTCCTCAGGAGGATCTGAGATCTTTTCTCATACGTTGACTCGCCATCAAGAAATTCTTCAGGATCTTTTTCAGGTACTTGAAATTCTTTTTCAATGTTTTCATTGTAATCTGTTATCGTCATGGTACTACAATGACAAAGCATGGAATTTTTCTTCTAACAGAATCATGCCAAGCAAAGTATTATTATTCATTTGTGGAGTTCTAAGATGAATATAACATAGAGAAGTAGCAGAGAGTCACATGTCCTGGAGCTAATCATCTACCTTTTTGTACTCTTTGCATCATCTTGATGCCTGTTAATGAATTCCCCTTACTTCATCAAAATAAATATAACATCAAGAAGTGAGGTCATTCGTAGGAGGCCTCTTTTTCATTTTTGTTATGCTTATAAAGTGAGTATGTTGAAGACCAAATCACCATAGCAATTAACTGAGTCCATTGAAGACCACTTCCCCTTTGTATAAATTCTGATGTACCATCCAGCTTAGCAGCTTCCCACTTGCTATTTGCAGCCCGCTCTTGTTCTTATGATGTCAAGGTGAATAACTGGAACATTTGAAAATGGTTCTACTATGGTTCCATCCTGTGTCAGGATTACAAATCAACTTTACCTACTGAGACATTACTATGCCAGCTGGTCTATTGACTTAAGTCAAAGCATCGCTTCCCTTCATAGCAGTACAAGGACATTTGCACAGTGTTCTGCCATACTTCATATATTCAGGATACGAATCAACATCATCATAATTCTATAACCAAGATTGCATAAACTTTCGATCTATTACTAACTTTAAACTTACTTTGTAGTTTGTACAACTTCACCGTCCTTATAAAAAACTATAAGTAACTTTTATCAACTGATGGAAAAAGCTTGTTATTCTGTTAATTAAGGGTTCAATAAACAAGCGAAAACCTAAGATTCTTGTGATTCAATATAAAATGGCGCTTCATCAACTTTATAATTGAATTCTGTCATGTGAGATCACAACCTTGCACCGAGAATCAATGAAATGTCTTATCTAATCTCGTAAATTGTGACTTGTAATTCTATGTCAACGGATCAACACATTATTGTTTTTCCTTTCACATGGGATTCTTAAACAATGAAATATGTGATTAAAGTCATTTTATTTGGTAACAGATATCTAGTAGCATAACTTGCTATAATTTTTACTTAAGAAGGTCGTTTATACTACTAAAAAGAGCTACAATTCCTGTTGGATTATAGGAGTTTAATCAGCTTCGTTCAAGTTACAGAGCTAAGAAAGAGCATGCTTCACTGCTTGAAGATTTTAGGGAATTCGATCGGACTAGATTAGATCTGGAAGATGGCAATGGGTCATATGATCAAGCACTCCTTAATGAGCGTGCTTCCCTTCATCGGAGTACTGGACAGGTATATTTGTGTAGTAAATTGTTTTTCTTGTTATCCTATGAGGAATGAAATTTCTTAGGTATTCTCATGATGTTGAACACAAGTGAACGAACATAGTTTTTCAATGTGAGCTGAATTCATTGGCTCTTTCAGACTTGTGAGGAAACCAGAAAGTTTCACCACTAGTTATGAAGTTGAATATGTCTTTCCAGAGTTAAGTTCCAAACAGTTAAACTGCCTTGAAATTACTTTTACATGTTGCTTCTCTCGCAGTGTGGATCTCCTGTTTTCTTCAAATATAATTGTATGGTAACAGTCCTGGGTATGAATATATATTCTGTGGAAAGAAGAACTTGAACTTGTGGAGATTTAGGGGTCGTTTGGTAGGATGCATTAGAGAAAATAATGCATGCAATTGCTTTTGATATTACTAATCCCTTGTTTGGTACACTTTTCAACCTATGTATTAAATGCAAATATTAGTTATACAACCTATTTGGTATTATCTTATGTATAAATAATAATGGTATTAGCAATACCAAGGTTATTAATGCAGCATGGTTAAAGATAAAATATTCCTTAAAGCCCCTTAAAGTTAAAGAATATGGAGGGTATTTTTGTAAACACTAATTTTCTTAAAAATTGTGCAATGCATTTTAATTTTTAACACACCACCACCAAACAGTGTATAAAACATAATCTTTGTATAACTAATGCTTGCATTACTAATCCATGCATTTCTAATTCCTGCATTACTAATACACCTTATTCAGCATTGTTCTTATACACCCTACCAACGAACCCTTAGTCACGTAATTGATTTAAGAGTAAATTATTCTAAAAACCTTTGTTATATGACTCAATTGCAGATACACCCCTTGTATTTTAAAATCAAACACTTACACCCTTTATATAATCGAAATTCTACACAAATATAACAATGGTATCCCCATTTTTGCTAAAACTACATACATCTTACCCTCCCCAGACCCCACTGTGAGAAATCACTAGGTTTGTTGTTGCTGTTGGTATCCCCATTTTTAAAATCAAACATTTAAACCCTTAATACAAAGAGATGTTCATCTAACTAAGTAAATTGAGAAAAAATTGGCCGGAACAATAAAAAATAAACTAAAATAAAATTGGAAATTTCATATATTAAATATAATCATTTTAAAAAAAACATAGCTTACATGCTCAAGTGCAAGAAAGTTATTACTTGTGATTTATATATCTCATTAAGTAATTTGGTCATTTTCTATTTAAAAGTTTTGGAAGATTCGTGTTTCAAAATAAATGTTTAATCAAAGGCGTGAATAAAACTTTTCAAGGAAATGTTTGTTCTCTTTCTCAAATATCATAAGATTAAACAAGAAGGAACTTTCTGTTTGTAGTTTAATCTGTCTTTTAGTTATTCTATTTTAATATACTTATTTCTGAATATACCTCCTGTTTTCAAAGGTAAACACTTAACCTCCTTGTAAATTGAGAATGTTAGTCGAACTAAGTTGAAATGAAGAAATAAAAAGAAGGGTAAACCTCTTCCTATGGTCATACAACTTCCAAGTTTGGACCTGTATTTCTGTGTACTTGCTTTATGGGGTTTTCATTATGTCGTTACCTTGTATCTACGCATATTTTCGTGATTAAATGTTGACTTATTCTGGTATAGATGGATGGTGTAATTTCTCATGCTCAAGAAACCATGAAGGCACTTGTGTTTCAACGATCAACATTTGGTGGCATCAATTCAAAACTCAGCAATGTCACCAGTCGCTTTCCAACTGTAAGGAAACACTCTTCAAGATTCAACATTTATGCATTTCATTAGCATCAAGACTGACCAGCATTTAGGGAAGTTAAAGTTCTCATTCTTTTGATAGAAAATTCCGTTGAGGTCTTAAATATCTTATGCCTCGTCCACGTAAAACTACGGTAAAAGTAATTCTTGCTACAGTAGTGATCTGTGTAAACCACCCATTGAGTGGTATTGTTAATATATTTGGATTTGTTGCAGGTGAGATTGTTCTCATGTATTCTTTGCTTTAATCTAATTTGTTGACACACAATTTTGCAGGTCAATCATATTCTTTCAGCAATAAAGAAGAAAAAATCAATGGACACAATCATTCTTTCATTAGTTGCTTCTGTATGCTTGTTTCTCATTTTGATTTACTGGTTGACGAGATGAATCAGGTATTATGCTGGTCTTTTTGATAGAGAAGGATGAGCACGGTCTTTGCTCATTTTTATTTGTTTGTATATTACGCACCAGAGTAATTTTTGTAATTTTTCATTCTTACACATTTAAGATGGTTTATTGACTTCTTTTATCAAGCACCCGATTTTCTCAAATACAACTTATAAATGCTAATTCTGGAGAATTATTGATTTGTAGGAATGAATATGATTCAGTTGTTACTGTGTCTTTGTTTTCTCTTTTTAATACTCTTTGCTCCAACTTATCTTGCACATTTACCATATGGAGTTTGTTTTGACTTAACTTATTGACAGTAGCTAATTTATATCTATATCTATTTATATTTATATCTATATCTATATCTATCTATCTAGCTATATAATCTATATCTATATAATATTAAAAGTGGGAAGCCCTTAATTAAAAAGTTGAATTACTAAAATATCCTTCTTAAAAACTTAAATGCCCTACTTATAAATAAATAAATATATAATAATAATAATAATAATAATAATAATAATAATAATAATAATAATAATAATAATACATATTAAGAAGGAAAAAACTGATTAATTTGAAGAGTCTTCTCTAAAAAGTTGTGTCTTTTAATAAGCAACTAACTTCGTTTATAAGAAGATCTATTCAACCATTTGTTTAAATCTTAAGAGCAAAAGCAGAAATATTTCGATCAACAACGATATATATAGGGAAGTGGGAGCACCGATCACAAAGTAGAGGAAAAGAAGAAAAATATTACCTTTGCTTTTGTCACAATCCGGATTTTTCACCTTCGGAAGTCGTGATGGCGCCTACTCGTGAAAGCTAGGCAAGTCAATCAACCGAATTATTTGTCTTATTTTTATTTTTAAATTCATTACAACTTTAAACCAACAACTAATAAACAACATAATTTAACGAGCGAAATAATAAAATTTCAGACTTTAAAATACCGCTAATACAATCTCCTTAATGAAACTACCCAAGATTTGATGTCACAGCTTCACAGACTATCTAAGAGTACTACAAATAAGGGTCTGAAAGAAATAACAAAGTACTGTCTCTAGGACTACATAAAAAAACAGGTAGAATAGACAGCGGGAGACACCAAGGCCTGCAGACGCCTGCAGGACTACCTCGGGTCGCCTGATAAGCAAGAAGCTGGAAGCTCACTACGGTCCGAAATCTGCAGCGCTGGGATCTGCACAAAAGAGTGCAGAGTGTAGTATCAGCACAACCGACCCCATATGCTGGTAAGTACCTGGCCTAACCCCGGCGAGGTAGTGATGAGGCTAGGACCAGATTCCAGATTCCAGATAGACCGGCGAGGTGTGTGTGTATATATACACACACACACACACACATCTACAACGGAAAGATAGAAGTAATTAAACAATTAAAGCTGGGAAAGGGAAACATGCTTTGGGGTAGCAGATAAAATAGATCATCAAAGAATAATAAGGAAACTACAATTTAACTTCTAACACGAATAAAGAGAAATACAGGCAACTTTCACTTTCAGTTCCATCTTGTTGCAGGCGAGCAACCCGATCCGTGCTCATTTACATCATATTTTGTGGTAGGCGTACCACCCGCTCCCATTTACATCATATTTTGTGGTAGGCGTACCACCCGCTCCCATTTACATCATACTTTGTGATAGGCGTACCACCCGCTCCCATTTACAAGTCATCACAAAAATCATAAGAAATCCCGGCAAGAGAACAAAAGCAATATAATAACTTCCCAGCGAGGGAACAATAATATCAAAGCAAACATCCCGGCAAGGGAGAATTAGCTATAACCAATCTTAACTCAACTTCTACTCAGCTCAACCAATGCCAATACTCAATTATAATTAAAGTCCACGATAAATAACTGAGTTCTTGCTCAACATCGAGAATCATCAATTAAGGCTTTAACATATTCCCACAATCGAAACAGTTCCATCTACAATTAATCTCCAAATTCAATTTTCATTGTTTTAAGTCTAAACATGACCCATTAATATGACACTGGATCCTTTAATTCTTAACAAATCCTTATTGAACTAATCTATTTAGCAATTGACTTTATACCTACGGAAGAAATCTAAACCTATAACAAAGAGGAACAACTGTAATGAAGAANGTCTCTGTGACTACATAAAAGAAACAGGTAGAATAGATAGCGGGAGACACCAAGGCCTGCGGACACCTGCAGGACTACCTCGGGTCGCCTGATAAGCAAAAAGCTGGAAGCTCCCTACGGTCCGAGCGCTAGGATCTGCACAGAAGAGTGAAGAGTGTAGTATTAGCACAAACGACCCCATGTGCTGGTAAGTGTCTGGCCTAACCCCGGCGAAGTAGTGACGAGGCTAGGACCAAACTTCAGATAGACCTGTGCAGTTACATATATATATATACATCTACAGGGGAAAGATAGAAATAATTAAACAATTAAAGCTGGGGAAGGGAAACATGCTTCGGGGTAGCAGATAAAACAGATCATCAAAGAATAATAAGGAAACTACAATTTAACTTCTAACACGAATAAAATAAAATACAGGCAACTTTCACTTTCTGTTCTATCTTGTTGCAGGCGTGCAACCCGATCCCATTTCTCATATCTTGTGGTAGGCGTACCACCCGCTCCTATTTCATCATATTTTGTGGTAGGCGTACCACCCACTCCCATTTGCAAGTCATCACAACAACAAAAAATCACAAGAAATCCCGGAAAGGGAACAAAAGCAATGTAATAACTTCCTGGCAAAGGAACAATAATATTAAAGCAAACATCCCGGCAAGGGAGAATTAGCTATAACCAATCTTAACTCAACTTCTACTCAGCTCAACCAATGCCAATACTCAATTATAATTAAAGTCCACGATAAATAACTGAGTTCTTGCTCAACATCGAGAATCATCAATTAAGGCTTTAACATATTCCCACAATCGAAACAGTTCCATCTACAATTAATCTCCAAATTCAATTTTCATTGTTTTAAGTCTAAACATGACCCATTAATATGACACTGGATCCTTTAATTCTTAACAAATCCTTATTGAACTAATCTATTTAGCAATTGACTTTATACCTACAGAAGAAATCTAAACCTATAACAAAGAGGAACAACTGTAATGAAGAAACTAGCGTAACAATTCCTCACGTGAACTCCCATTTTCACATAAAAATACCAAAAACAATATTCAGCAATTTGCACAAGATCACACAACAACTATCCATTTAAGACTCACGGTCATGCTCGACACCAATGTATCGATACTCGTCACCATGCCTATACGTCGTACTCAACAAGAAGCAATTAACAAATAGGACACAACTCCTAATCCCTCAAGCTAAGGTTAGACCGGATACTTACCTCGCTTTGCAACCAAATTCAAGATTCCAACACACCGTCGCCTTGAAACTTTGTATCCGAAGACTTCAAATCTTAGTTAAATTTTCCATTGTCGAAATATAAATTCCAGCAACTCCGATATCGACAGAATTCCAAAACCTTCTATTATATTTTTCGATAAATCAGTCTCCCTGTCCTTTAAAGTAAAACTCTCTCTTTTATATAACAAAGTCTCCAGTACAACACGTCGAACAACCACAAACTAATAACACAGCGAAAATCCAATGACGGATACTAAAAGTTGCCTCAAAGCGGGAATCTCGAACGGACTTGGCAACCTCGATCGGATTCGCCGTACATCAACCTCAACTCAACCTCTCGCTCCCCTTTTTAATGCTGTTGTTTTATGTCAAAAAGATGGGCTGTTTTTGAACTGATTTTGGAGCTTTTCCTGCTGATTTTTTTTTTTTTTTTTTGTGAGTTATGGCTAGGATCCTCCCTCCTTTCGTGCTCTTTCTATTAAAAGTCCTAGAGTTCTTAAATATATCTGTGTGATCGTGGGATTGAGGGGATATAGGGTTGGGACGTGAGTGTGTGCGTTGATGGAGTGACGTGAGGGACGGGATCATGCGGTGAATGTTTTTTTTTTTTTTTTCATTAAATGGCTATAACTTGAGTTCGGGATCTCAAAATTTGATTCCGGGTATACGCCCAAGTCCTAAATCACGATACAGACCTACTTGAACTATCAAAATACTTATACAGGTCCGTCTACTAAAAATGTTGACGGAAAGTCAACTCACTTGAGTTTTAAACCTCTATTTCACATTTTAATCTTTCCACATAAAAACGTTCTGAAAAATTATATAGACTGCACATGCAAATCGAGGTGAGGTAAAAAGAAGGTTTTTAAGCCTCGAAACACTGGATTCAATCTAAAAACAAGTGATGACCCTTTGGGTCGTCACAACTTTGGCCTTCCAAAGGGCTTCATCGGTACAACATCCTATGGACCAACATAAACATCACGTAAGTTTTTAACTTTTTTCCTCAATTTAAAGAAAAGAATGAGTATCATATCTTTTACCAACACTTGTTGAATTTTCTGAATTTACGACTGCTTCTGATTATTTGATTTTTGACTACTCCAAAATATAATTCTGCTTCTAAAAAAATAGTATATAAAATTTCAAGGATTACATGTAAAAGATTATAATTAGTACTACAAAAAAAATTAACTTTTATGCATTAAAAGTATAAAACTTTTTATACTATTATCTCTTAAAAGTAAATTAATATAAGTAATTACTTAGAATAATAGAATTCGCATGTTAAGTTGTATTGATAATATGAATTCTTCATAGACATAGTTAAATTCCAATAAATATTGTGAATTCATGATTGAAAATTAGAAAATAGAACTGTAATGTGAAAAATAAAATAAATTAAAGAGCATATAGAGATTATTGATAGTTAGATTCATAAAAGTAGAAAGAGAAATATAAAAATAGAAACTAAATTAATTTAATGTGTCAATCCTTAAAAAAAAAAAGAATCATATTTATTTAACTGGTTTCTCCGATAGTCAATTAATGACATAAAAAGAATAGCTATTATTTTGGCTTTTTGATAGTTCTTTTTGGTCGGTTATACGTAACAATATGACATTCTTCTTAACTATTATGCCAATCCAATCTTGAGAGTTAGACATGTGTATTGCTATTTTTCTTTATTGAATCTACTATTCCAATTCTAAAAATTCTTCTTCTTATTGGGTTGAGTAAAAGAAAAAAAATTACTTACATGTATAAGTATAATTATATGCGTGTGCGTGCGCAATCCATATATACGTACATATATTCACATATGCTACATTTTGGGACAAAAATATTTATATTTATTTTTATGCTAAAGTAAAATTATCATCAGGAAAGACATGTGAAAAAATATATTGCATCAGACATTGAAAAGTAAAATAATGTAATTATTAAGTTTTTCTATCACTGATAATAGCTATATCTTTATAAGCATATAGCATAAAATTGACAATAATATACTAGCCATTCTAAGGAAGACATATAATGAACGAATTATTATATAGAAACAATATTTTCTTTTGATAATAATTTCTTGATATGTATGCGGCTATAAAAAAAAGACTACAATTTCTTAAAAACAAAACAAAAACTTTAACACGTGAGAAAATGATCAAGATGAATTTTGATATACTAGAATAACTAATATTGTTCGAACATTTCTTTGTTGCGTTGAGTTTTACCCTCATACAATAATAACAATATATGCGCAACAACACATATAGTAAACCAAAAATGAATAAGGCGGAATAACCTAAAACCACACTAAAATTGGCATGAATTATTAGTTACACTCGTGATCTCAATTATCCTCTGAACTTGACTAATTGATAGCCATTACTCCCTTGGACGCTGATGTGGTAAAGAGTATGGATATATTCTCTTTTAAGCGCATGAAAATAAAATAAAAAATAACTTTCATATGTAATGATTTATTTGTTACAATTATATATTTTTTTCTTGCTTCGACTTTATATACAATGTGTAATTTACCCCAATTTTTATTCTTTTTAATTTATTCTATATAGATATAATTAATACCTATTTGTTCCAACTGTGTAATTTTTCTTTTCGGGCAAATTTGTAAAAATTTTAGTTGGAACTCTGTGAGTTTAGGGAAATAAATTTCTAGCTAAAATAATAGAGTACTAACTGTATATTTTTTTTTATAGTAAACAAAAGAATAAGGCAGAATACTCTAAAATCACACTAAAATTAGCACGGGTTATTAGTTACACTCGTGGTCTCAGTTATCCCCCTTTCCCCCTCCCTC
>MCJB01048076.1:71828-109888 GCA_002018475.1 Nicotiana obtusifolia
CCTATATGTTTCACAACGGTTGCATGTTTCATCCCGGCTCAGCCTACTTCCCTCAAAAGATTTTTTTTTTCCTTTTTTTTTTTTCCTTTCTTTTTTTTTCGATTTTCACTCTTTTCCTTCTACCCCGTTCTCCCTCTCTTTTCCCTTTTTTTTTTTGGTCTCTTTTTCTTTTTTTTATTACAAAAAGGAGTCATTTTGCAAACCTTTAAATAACGCGGCTACTTTTGCAAACACGGCCCTTCAGCACTTCAGAAGGGAAGATTTTAGGGTTGTGCTTGCTAGGTAGCCAAAAACTGAATTAGGTGGTTATTTTTGCAAAAACAGCCTTCCGGCGTCCTTTTGGAGATATTTAGCTATTTACGCAAAGACGACACTACCTAACCACTTTTACCTTTATTTTTTTGAAATTTTCTAAGTAAAATTCTTAAAAGAAGAAAGGGTATTTCTGGATTTTTTTATTTTTTTATTTTTTTTTAATTTTAAATTTTATTCGAAAGAAAACTATTTTTTGGAAATTTTCCAAAAGTGAAGAAAATATTTTAATTGAATTTTGCTTTTTGCCTCTTTTTTTTTTTCAAGAGAGAAAATTTTTTATTGCCCCCAAATTCCTAATATTTTACTCATTACAAAAAATCAAGAAAGAAAGTATATTTTTGACTTTTTTTTTTAGAAGCAAAAATGTTTTTATTTATTTATTTATTATTTTGTTTTGAAAATATTTTGATTGAATTTTTATTTTATTTTATTGCCTCAAATTCCCAAGATCTCAAAAATCAAGAAAGGATTCTTTGAGTCATCTAAATATTTTATTTTATTTTAATAAAGAGTATATAAAATATATTTTTTTTGAGTTCTTGTATAAAAAGAAAGAAAGTATTTTTTTGGATTTTTCGTTTATTTAGAAAGTTTTTTTTTTTTTGAAAAGTAAGAAAGAGAATATTTAGACTTTTCAGTTTTTTTTTTTTAGAAACACAAAATATTTGGACTTCAATTTTTCAAAATTCTTTTCGATCTTTTTCATTCTCTTTTTTTTTCGATCAATGATGCTTTTTTTTTATATTTACTTTCTTTTTTTTTAATTTCTAAAAAAAATTCGGCAGAATTTTGCCTTATTTTTGGACACCAAGTTTTTAAGTATGCGTAACGACCCTCAATTTTTCATACCTCACTTTTCATCATTTTATTTGTTCTAATAGCCGGTCAACACGCAAACCGAGGTAAAATAATACACAAGTAGCACGTAAATTATGCATCAGGATGGTCTTTGATTTCGAGGTCACCTGTCCTAGACGGACCCAACCCCTGTGTTGAGTCCCCGAAGTCAAATGCACGTGATGCAAACAAACGTTCCTACTGGGGATCCGGCATGAGGTTGTGTTTTACTAAGCTGAAACCTGGGTATTTGGTCTAGACTGTGTACCCGAGCGGACAACTCGAGCCGAGGAGGGGGCTACGTACAGGGCACCAAAAGGCCACCCTGCTTTGTAACTTGTCCGGCCTCTTTCTTATTTTAGGTAAGACACTAACAGAATGGGAAGTCACGACCAGCGTGCATCTCCCCGAAGATGAGAAGAGAAAGGTTCGGAGCAGTTTTATATACAGTCCAAATAATATCAAAGCGGTAAAAGCGGCATTTAGCACATTAGGCTCAACAGGTAATAAAATCAGATAAAAGCCGAAAAATAACAATCATTCTAAGCTCGAATTCTTGAACCCTGAACCAGAGATTCTGGGTTCGGTCTCCAGCAGAGTCGCCAGAGCTGTCACACCTCTTTTCGTACATTCCCGGGAAGGAAATATATAAAGAGTTTTTTTCAATTAAAGTGACATTATTCGAATTGGGATTATTTAATTTTTTTATTAGAGTCGCCACTTGGAATATTTAATTGGTGTTCCAAGTCACCGATTTATTTTATCCCAGATCGAGGAAAATTTCGACTTTCTTTTNGCTACCCTTCCAAAGCATCTCAGGAAGGCGTCGCGTAACATTAATCATGTTTGAATTGAACTTCCTAATTAAAATGTTAAAAATTTACTTATTCTAATCTTATATTTGATTGATAAAGAGGGCCATAGGTAATTTATTTGTTAACTATATGGCACGCCTCTACTAAAAATTTGTGAGTTTGTTAAAATCAAGTCGCCTAAAAAAGCACCCTTGAACTTACATTGTTACTATGTCACGAGAACCGTACCCATAGTGGCAACGCAATTAATTGCTTTTCTAGTTTTAACTACTAAACTTAAGAGTCAAGTCTTATTTATATTGATATTACACTTTAATTAATTAAGAGGGCCATGAGCGATTGTTATTAATTATATGGCACGCCCTTAATGCCCTAAAGTAGCTTCCAAGCCTAAGTACCGTTACTAGGAGATCAGGTTGACAATCATGTTCCAATAGTCTCATTGAATGAGCAAAAACCAGTGACCATTATACAATAAAGTCTCATTTGCAAAATGACCATAAACTGTGCGGAATAAGCAACTGGGCTTTTAAGGCTAAGAAAGAACAGAAAAAACAGGGAGTAAACAGTTTCAATACAAACACAATTCATATTTGGTAACGTGCAAAGCTAAACGAAGACAATGAACTCTTAAATTCAGCATGTTTCACTTTCACGTTTCGCTTTCGAAATATCACTGAAACTGACAATTCAAGCGTTCAGTTTGCAAAGCCACAACCCCATATCCATACTCATACCAAACTTACGATTCAAATATTAATATTATACTAAAGATTGATCTCAAATCGCACTCCCGTAGGCTTAAATTGATGAACGGCAGAATAAAAGAGAAATAGACAGTAAAGACAGTCCCCGGGACTTAGCAACAAAATGATGAGTAATATTTAACTGACTTTAGAGTAGCATATAGCCCACCAAACCAGAAAATAAAAGAAGACCAAACATTTGTGGCCAGAAACAACTTTACTCAAACAAAATGTTAGAAGAGTAGCAGTACTAAACATAGTCAACTAAACATCATCGCGCTTTGAAGTTTTCCTTAATGATCCATTTTAGCGAACAGCCAACAAAGACTAAATTATCANGATTATTTATTTAATTTTTAGAGTCGCCACTTGGAATATTTTAATTGGTGTTCCAAGTCACCGATTTATTTTTATCCCAGATCGAGAAAAATTTCGACTTTCTTTTTGAAGTCTGCGAACCAAAAATTCTAAGTAAGGAATTCTGTTAACCCGAGGGAAGGTGTTAGGCACCCTCGGATTCCGTGGTTCTAGCACGGTCGCTTAATTGTTAAAGTCGGCTTCATTATCTGATTTTGATACATGTTATTAACCTATGGTGCATTTTACTTTATTCCGCTTTTCCGCTTTTAAATTATTAAAAAATTGCGATGTTAATCAAAATATGTCACGAATTACGTCACATAAGCGCACCCGTAATTTGTAACACCTTTTAATTAAACATCGGGATTTTGGGTCACATAAATGCGCACCCGAATTTAGGAAATTTAAATTAATAGACTAACGCGCCTAGAGCAAATTACACATTTTTCAGTTTGTCGAGGGCCATGGAATTCGCTAAATAGCACACCTCGGTTTTCTAAGGATTTCAATATTTATTAACGAGGGCCATATGTTATAATTTCCTTTGGTATGGCACGCCTCAAATTAATTATAGAGCCTCTATTATTCAAAGTTATTAGAATCGGGTCACCTAAAAGTCACCCCCGAAGATTGGCATTGTCACTATGTCACGAAAACCGTACCCATAGCGACAACGTAATTAATCATGTTTGAATTGAACTTCCTAATTAAAATGTTAAAAATTTACTTATTCTAATCTTATATTTGATTGATAAAGAGGGCCATAGGTAATTTATTTGTTAACTATAGGGCACGCCTCTACTAAAAATTTGTGAGTTTGTTAAAATCAAGTCGCCTAAAAAAAGCACCCTTGAACTTACATTGTTACTATGTCACGGGAACCGTACCCATAGTGGCAACGCAATTAATTGCTTTCTAGTTTTAACTACTAAACTTAAGAGTCAAGCGTATTTATATTGATATTACACTTTAATTAATTAAGAGGGCCATGAGCGATTGTTATTAATTATATGGCACGCCCTTAATGCCCTAAGGTAGCTTCTAAGCCTAAGTACCGTTACTAGAAGATCAGGTTGACAATCATGTTCCAATAGTCTCATTGAATGAGCAAAACCCAGTGATCATTATACAATAAAGTCTCATTTGCAAAATGACCATAAACTGTGCGGAATAAGCAACGGCTTTTAAGGCTAAGAAAGAACAGAAAAACAGGGAGTAAACAGTTTCAATACAAACACAATTCATCTTTGGTAACGTGCAAAGCTAAACGAAGACAATGAACTCTTAAATTGAGCATGTTTCACTTTCACGTTTCGCTTTCGAAATATCACTGAAACTGACAATTCAAGCGTTCAGTTTGCAAAGCCACAACCCCATATCCATACTCATACCAAACTTACGATTCAAATATTAATATTATACTAAAGATTGATCTCAAATCGCACTCCCGTAGGCTTAAATTGATGAACGGCAGAATAAAAGAGAAATAGACAGTAAAGACAGTCCCCGGGACTTAGCAACAAAATGATGAGTAATATTTAACTGACTTTAGAGTAGCATATAGCCCACCAAACCAGAAAATAAAAGAAGACCAAACATTTGTGGCCAAAAACAACTTTACTCAAACAAAATGTTAGAACAGTAGCAGTACTAAACATAGTCAACTAAACATCATCGTGCTTTGAAGTTTTCCTTAATGATCCATTTTAGCGAACAGCCAACAAAGACTAAATTATCAAACACAATCAACAAATCTGCGAAATATCATAACTGATTTAATGTCATGATTAATATGGCTATCTACATAACTGTATTCTCAGTGGGCATATATTTGACAAACACAGTACATGTCCTTACAGCATGAGAAACCGCAGCCTCAGGGCGTATACATTTCATACTTAAGTAAAGATCGATGCAAGCGACGAGTCGACATAAGGAACGGTTTCACTTAAAGTCCTAGCTTAAACAGAACGAGAACAAGGATCAAACCTTTCAAACAAAATTTAAAGCAAGATCATAATTCAAACAGTCCCGATATTATTGTCAAATTAAAAGAGGGATTACAATAAAACTTCTACATACCTAAAGCAGAAATTAGCTGGATGACCTTGCAAGTCGAAGACGAAGAGTAATATCTATGCCAATCGAACAAACAAATGACCTATTACAGCAGCGACAAACGAACGGCAACAGCGACAGTAAATTGGAAGCGACAATCGCAGATGTTTTTCTTTTTTTTTTTTTTCAATTTTTGTTCCCCCCCAAAACAGATTTTCCGACTTTTCAATTTTTATTGACCTCAACTCTCTTTCTCTGTTTTCGTCTCCTTTTTCTCTGTTTTTCCTTTAGTTTTTTTTTTTAGACCTCTGAAATTTTTTCCACCTAAGACAGATTTTTCACTCCGAAAAATTTCGACCCCCCTTTGTAAATGAAAACTCGAACTATATATAGGAGGCCTCCCCAAAACCCTTTTCCCCAAGAAACCCAAAAAATAAACTGAAAAACAAAAGAAAATCAAAAACTCACCTCTGTCCGAAAACTCCAAATCCTTTTTTTCAAAATCGAATCCGGGACAAATGGAAGGCGAGGATTGATTAATAATCAATCCACGGCCCCCATTCGTTCCGAGTGTGGTCCCAAATACGCCAAAACCCTCGAGTGTACGCCTTTGTCAGGGGTTTGTTAGGGCTATAGTACGTGAGGAAGAAAGGGGGGGGGACCACGGACGAGTTGGGGTTTCAACTCGTCCGAGTTTTGGACGGTTTCTGGTGGTGGTGAGTCGCGGCGGATGGGGCTGGGTTAGGGCAGCAGCGGCGGAAGGGTGAGGAAGGAGTTAGATTAGGGTTTAGTTTTAAGATGTTTTATATTTAGGTGGGGGTGATTTTGGGCCGTTGATCTCATTGTGATCAACGGTCCAGATCAGGCAAGGGGTTTGGGTGTTGGGCTGACCGGCTGGGCTGGGGTATTTGGGCCAATTTCTTTTGAAATTTTGGCCCAGTTCGTTTTTAACTCTAATTAATCCCTCTCTTTAATTGTTAACTAATTTTCTAAAAAAACAAAAGTCCTAGTAATATAAAAAATAAAAATCCTAATTCATCAAAATGTGAAACTAAACTAAATTAACTTTTTGTAAAATTTAACACGATGCACTATTTTATGATTTTCAATTTATTTCTTGAATTAATGACCTAATACTTAAATATGAGTAATTATAGATCCAATTAATTATTAAAATGGCTAATAATCAATTCGAACTATTTTATTTATTTTAGGAGTATTTAGGGCAGGGCAAAAATCACGTGCTCACATCATCTTTAGGAACTTATATTTTTATTTTATTATTTAAACACAAATTTTAAATAAATTAGTATTTATTGAGATAGAATAGCGCGTACCTTGAGACTAGTAGAAATTAAAAAGTAAGGAGTGTTTTCAAGGCTCGAGAGATGAGATAAATAAAGGCCCCCAAAAATTTGCACAAAAAAATGAAAAAAAATCAAGGAAAATTCTGAATGAAATCCAAGAAATGGAGGAGAAAAATTTGTATATTCATACGGGAGAAAATTACTAATATCTCTTATGCCATTTACCATTTGAATAGGAAAATATAAGGCAATAAATATTTCATCATTATTTAGTAATCTCCTGTAAAAATAGATTATAGAAATGATTGAAATTAAACCTTTTCTTCATAAAGTGTGAAGGCAGAATAACCAGGAAATAAAAAATAAAACTAACAATGTAGGGATGTAAATGAAAAGCAAACAAGCCCCCAAAATCAACTACTTTCTTAAAAGAAAATCAGAAATCATGACTGAGAAATTAGGGTTTGTGTGACACCAAAAACCATACTTTATCTTAAAACCAAATACTTTGAGTCTGTTAAATAAAATACCCATAATTCCACACTGACTTCTGAGTTAAAAAAAATGTCGACATCGAGACCGGAGCTCCTAGCGCCGCCGGAAATATTCTACAACGATGATGAAGCTCGCAAGTACACTTCATCTTCTCGAATAATCGACATTCAGGTTTGTGCTTTATTATACTATAATAAAACAAGATTATTCCATTCACAGCGTTGGATACTTAGCTGACTTTTGTTTGTAATTATGCAAAAGTCGCAACTTACAGAGAGAGCATTGGAGCTTCTTGCCTTACCAGATGATGGAGTCCCAAGATTACTTCTTGATATTGGTATACACTTGTTTTACTGTGTAGTTGTATTAGTGAATTTGATGAGCTAAGTTTTAGCTATGGATTTGTTTTTTGGGGGTGAATAAAGAGAGAGGGAGTTGTTTAGTGAATTGTAATGGAAGCATCGTAAAAGCCTCATGTACATTTTAAGATAGTTAAAGAAAAAAACTGGCTTATTGTAAACCAAATGAACTATACATAATCCCTCAAGTGGGGTCTGGGGAAGGTAGTGATGGAAATCTAACAATAACCAAATGAACTATGTGGACAGTAATTAATTGATACCTTCCGAAATGTATGATTGTGCCAAAGATAGGACCAAGCTACTGGCCTTCTTAGATTGTTGAAAAACACACAGTAGATAAAAATGGTTAATTGCTCATTCATCATACTGGAGAAATGAGGAAAGATTTAAGATTTTCTTTTGGCTGATCAGTAAGAAACTGTTTTGCAGTATATTTGGTCCGAGTTAAGCAATTTCCCGGAAGGTTGGCTCCTTCAATGTGACCTTTCAGAATTGTCGTCCTCGTGGCTTCTAACAGATGTCTTTTGAACAATAATAGTCCTTTATCTTTTCAATTGTGGAGTTGTGAGGTTTAATCTTACCTCATAAAAAAAAATTGTGGAGTTGTGAGGTTTTCGTATTAATTCCACCTTATCAGTTAAACAGCCAGGCAGTAATTACTTGTTTTTCATTCCGAAGGATGTGGATCAGGTCTAAGTGGTGAAACAATCACTGAGCATGGACACCAATGGCTTGGCTTGGATATATCACAGTCAATGCTTGGTGCGTAAATTTCTTGTCATCTAAGTGAAATTTTTTTCTCGTTTAACTATTGTTAGATAATGATTTTCATGTTCCAGACGTTGCACTGGAGCGCCAGGTTGACGGTGATCTAGTACTTGGTGACATGGGTCAGGTAGGTACCTAAAATCTCAACATGATTTCTTCATATTTCTCCCAACTGCAGGTATTAAGACCAGATACACCTTGTTGCTTGTGGATATGTACGCCTTTATACCCATAGTACTTATTGTTGTAGTCATACGGAAATCTCAAAATGCAATTGAAGGATGTCATGACAGTAATGATGAACCAGAGTTATCAACCTATCTAAAACATATTAGAACATAGTAATTTGTAGCATACAGTAACCTGTTACTACATTAGTTGTTGTTTTCCCCAATACAATATGGAATGTCTCCTGATGCATCTCTCTTTTCTTTTATAAAGGCCAAGTCGTTAAATCTTAGTTTACCAGCTTACGTTTGTGATGCTACTCCTGAAACTAGAATAGGAGATCTCACACTTGCATAGAAATTTGCTGGCAGGTCATCACTACAGTATATTATGTGATGTACCAGTCGGATAAACTTTGCTTGTATTCATTAATTGTGCACAGTTTCTTTGCTTGACTTGGTTTTTCTTGTAAGTCATGGTTGAGGGTAAAAAGAAAAGATATAAAAGGTGGTTGCCTCTCTTGGTTATTTTTCACGTATATTGACATTGCTTTGGATTTTTAAGTAAGCATTTCTCTGAAAATTAAATATCTGTGAAACTACTTTCTTTTGACACAATACACTTGTTGATGAGGATGATACTAATTCTCAAAGATTGGCTAGTTCAAAATTTGCATCTCCTACATACTTCCAACCTGTTCTTCATTTGGTTGAATGAACCTAAATAATAGGTTGCATCTGTTTTAGGGCTTAGGGCTTCGAGCTGGAGTTCTAGATGGTGCCATCAGTATCTCAGCTGTCCAGGTATATTCTTGTCTCTACTTTATTGATTTGTTCTTCCCTGATAATGCTGGGAGTAGCTACTCCTTATGAAATATGACGGTAGCTACTTTAAACTGCCCTTCACATTTGGTCTAGGGGAGCTCGACAATATTTAATTATACAAAATGGTGTTTTTTCTTTTTCCATAATTAACTCATATATCCATATGAAAAGATTTGGTCCGCGTATAACTTTCAAAAATTATCGAAGCAGTAACTTTTGTAATCTCATCATCAACTTTCAAAAGTTTTCTCCTGATTGTGACTTGCATTGGATGTTGCTAAATTATCTGTATATATGCAAGAGAAATAATAGGCATCACTAGCTCTTTCCCTTTCCATTTTCTTTTAATGGAAATCAATCCCCCAAACTCCCTACCTGAAAGCCCAATATTGGTCATTTCTCACTTTGCTCTGGTGACTTGACTGCCAAACCTTATGGTTGGAGGGGTCAGTTCTTTTCCTATCTAAGAAGTAGGATGTTCGTCGACCTAATTTAATGCTAGTTATCAGGTTAGTATCCTCTTAGAGCTCTTAATGGGGAGAAAATCTGAAGATGTTTATGAGGACGTTGCACATCAATATTAGACCCAGTATAAAAAGATTAAAAGGAAAAAAGATAATACTTCTTATTTTATCATACTCACCCATATAAACACGTGTCTGCGTGTGTACACACCTGTGAGTTAGGCATCGTTTTTCTGTTTCAAATTAACAATGGTGTTCAGGTCAGTTTGCACGCACTTAGTCATACTTTTTAAGCAAAAGGCATTTTCAATTGATTGTAGTCCTTTTGACATATACAAATCAAGAGGGCAAAGTGTCTAGGGGAAAAGGGAGCGGTAAGCGGGCTTTTTTCCGTTGACTATATAGGTTAGGTTTAAATGATCTTTTTTAGACATCTCAATTCTTGGTCCTCTTGCCATCTCTATCATACTTGCTATGTTTGGTTCTTGCTTACTACTAATGTTCTTTATTTGCTTGAGCAGTGGCTGTGCAATGCTGACAAGTCCTCTCATGAACCTCGGTTAAGGTTGAAGTAAGTGTGAGTTCTTTCTATCTTAGATTGATTGTTCGTGGATACTGATCTGCCAAGATTCAATTATTATGTCAGCAGTATTGAACAAGCAGTGTGAAACCTACAATAGTTAGTTTGTTCAGTTGGAATTTTCGCACCCCTGTAAACAGTGTTGATAATTTTTTGGATTTTGTTAGTTCCTGATATTAGCATAGTTACTGTATTGGGGATAATCTTTTGCTGTTTACAGTTTTTTCCAATGATAGCTCCTGGTTTATACTGAGCTGTTCCTTCTCCTTTTGTAATTCTGCATCTTCTTGATGCCTTATTAATGCATTTTGATTACTTCTTCAAAAATTTCTGTAGGGCATTCTTTGGTTCCTTATATAGATGTTTGGGAAGAGGCGCAAGAGCAGTACTTCAAGTCTATCCTGAAAATATCGCTCAGCGGGAGTTGATACTGGGTTTTGCCATGCGAGCTGGTTTTTCTGGAGGCATAGTTGTTGACTACCCCCACAGGTAGAGAAGCTTATAAACATCCTCTGTTCTTCAATTTTTGCTAGTTTTATGGTGAGATGGAAGGCTTACACAACTGAAAGAATAAAAGGTGAAACAGTAAGGAGATCAACATCGGTTTTCCTGTCTGGAAGCTCATCCCCTGAAATGAAATGACAAGGCATGTATTCCCCAGGAAGCTTTATATGGCATTGCTAATTGTGTCTACATAAAAGCTTAATTCTAGTGGTAGACCTCATGTTATCACTCTTAATACATCAACCTTAGTTTATCCAAAATGGTATAGGTTAATCCCTCTACAAGCAGGATCAATCAATTTTAAATAAATACTTAAAACAACCACCTAGTTGTGACCGTCAGGTGTTCCTCCACTCAACCTCCAAAAGCTCAGTGGATTCGATCCGTTAAAGACATAATTAAGCATAGTGTCCCCACTCTAACTTCAAGCTTTTAGAAGATATAGGAATTATTGTGCGAGCAACACTGAGAGGCTGTCCCCTTTTAAAGTTGCATGCGTGCTCCCTGCGTCTTCCCAATCTCTTCTCTTCTTTCTCATACCAAAGTAGTTGGAGTATATCTGAGGATTGAAGATCAAATGTGTACATACAATAATGAAGGGACTGAACTAGAATCAGCTAAAAATGAGGGAAGGAAAGGCAAAACATGTATGTTAGATATACCCTAAAATCTGATGCAAAGAGATGAATTTTCAAGGTATGAAGATTGAACTCCTTGATAATTGGTGTACTGACTTGACACTGGATGCTCTCTCTTGTCACAGTACTAAAAGGAGGAAAGAGTACTTAGTGCTCACTTGTGGCCCGCCATCTCTCAGTTCCATCACTCCCAACGGAAAGGGTGAAGATGGAGAGAGTTGCTTTGATGAAGATAGTAGCGGGGATGAAGAAAACCAGACAGTAAGTGTTCTTTCCCCCTTTCCTCTTAAACCCCCTCGTTTTTCCTGTTTTCTTTTCCCCCTCTTATTCTGTCAGTCTTTGGTTATCTAATTATCTTTTCACCCTACCATGCAGGTTTTCGTATCTGATAGGCACAGACCTAGAAAAAAGCAAAAAGTGAATAAGAGAGGCAAAGGAAGAGATTGGGTTCTGAAGAAGAAAGAACAGATGAGAAGAAAGGGGAATACAGTGCCTGCAGATACCAAATACACAGCACGTAAAAGAAAGGATCGTTTTTGATTCATCATTCGCATGAACTTCATCTATTATCTGCTTGTGAATGGAATTTAAGTTCATTTTTCTGCAAGAGAACATACTTTGAGAGTTTCATTTTTCTGGAAGAGAACATAATTTGAGAGTGACTTTGGATTGAGTAAGAGCTGAACTAATGAAACTCCTGATGTAATGTTCTCCGCGAGAGCTCTGGTTTACTCAAGATGGCTCATGTTTATTTTTGAGGTCCAGTGTCATCTCAATCGTGCAGCATATATTGACTCTCATTTTGGAGTTGAGGACTGGTTGAATACATATTCCTCATACAGTAGAATAGTGCTTGTTTCACAATTCGAGTGGGGGAATATTGGTTGTTTCTTTTGCCCTATTGTAAAACTCATCATTACGGTTGGGTTTTGTATTTATAAATGATACTGTTTGAATGAATGAAGAACAACGAATTATGAACTAGCGAAGAGAAGAATGAACTCTTAAAAATTTTTGTTTCAATCTACTAGAATTTTGTTTCTAACTTTCAATACCTTAATTTAATTGGTGGTCTATGTTTGGCGCAGCATATAAAAGCCCGATGATAACATCAAAGTTGAAACGTCATAGTGGCTAAGTCGGGAAAAGTTAATTATATTCTAATTTCTATGTTATACTAAACTATATTAGTTTATCATGCTTAGTCATACAATTGAGATTAAATGATATATCAATCAATTATGGTTAAGTCATAAGTATAACACACATGTTCTATATTCATTAGATTGGCGCAAACATTTTCTTATGGCTAAAACAGAGAGGTTCCATGAAAATTAAAAAAAAAGAAGAAAAAATAGTGCAAAAAGAAACTGTGCGGGGGAAGTTAATGAAATTTTCCAAAATTTTAATAGTACTACAATTCCAATACTAATTTGAATTTGAACTTAAATAAGGAATCACCTCCTCTTGATTAGAGTAAAACTTTTTTTATTCGATACTTATATTGAAGTCAAATTATATCCAAATTCGCCCATCTAAAGTGAAACTCATGGTCCTTGTCATCCACTTCAAGGTGTGAATATGAGAAATTATGAGTCCTTATCTCATTGAAACACATGTACCCTCTGTCGAAATATCAGTGGCCTCTTGTCTCTGACCCCCACCCCAAACACTCCCACCCCCAAGGAAACAAAGAAGAAAACACCAAAAGGGAAAAAAGAAACAAAAGACCCCACTTTGTTGCTACTTCCTTAAACATAATTCCATACATAAACACTGCCATGATTCTTTGAACTTTTGCTGTTTTTTTAAATCTTGTAGCTCGTTCTTCATTCTAAAGGCAAGTTTTTGTAATCTTTTCTTGAACTCATTCTGTAGGTTTTTTGAGGGCCTCAAAACCCAGAAAGGACAAGAAGAAAAAGAAAGTTAATAATTTCGTAGCCCTATTTATCTTAGGTTATGATAATTTTTATTTTCTATTTTCTTTGGTGTTGTACATGGGTGAATGGTGAAGTTTGAGAAAAAGGACTATTCTTGACCTACAAAATATATAGCAGTCATTTCCTAAATTCCAGGAACCTTGAATTACTCTTATTTTTTTGTTAAAGTATTAAGCTTTGTGATTCTGGGTTTGCGATTGGATTAAGGTATTTACATGTAGATCAGTAATAATCCATGTTTTGTCTAGGCTTCTCTTTCTTGGTTGTTTCTATTTTGTGGCTACGAGTGTAGTATTTGGTTGCTAATTTATCCATACAACAAAAAAGTAGTGATTAAGACTAAAATTAAATTCGGTTTGGGTAAATTTTTGTGGCCTCTTTGATTTCAGTTTCTGCACCAGGAAGAGAAGTGCCCAACTTGAGTTTCACATGCTCACAGGGTTCTTCTCTCTCTTTTTATTTTTTATTTTCTATTGATTTTCATTCCTTTGTCTTAAAGCATTACTTGCAACATAATGTTCTTGTCATCTTTAATTGCTTGTCTGGTATAAATTTTTGCCTCTCTTTTTTATCCTTTTCCCCTTGTAATGTTCAACTTTTTGGATTTTGAACATTTAATTTTATTATGTGAATTCATTTTTAATGCAGATAATTGCTGAGGTCTTGAGGTCAGGTATTTGTTCATCTACAGGTTCATGTTTTAAGTTATAAAGAGAAATGTTATTGTAAATGTAAGAGAAAATGAATTGTAAATCAGTTCGTGATCCTTTAAAGTCTAATTATCTGTCCATCCCCTGTCAGCTAATCTTGTGGATACTATTTGACTGGAAATTTAGGTGTCATTCAAATCTCTGGTTTTCCTGATTCAAGCTGGCATAATTTATACTATTATATTAGTGATATTTTCATAACTTTTTTCATTGTAAATCAGTAAGCTTTCCTCCTATTATTACCTTGGAATGTATTTTTAAAGGCCATAGAATTGAGCATCTATCACAATGTAATTTTTGAGAACAAAATGACCTATAAAAACCATGTGAAATTTCTTTACTTTGTCACTTTTATACCCTGTAAACCTTCTTCTTCTAACTACTCCTGGTAGTTGTGTTTCCTAACACTGAACATAAGCAGCTCTGATGTAAGTTTGCATGATCATATTCATCCAAAAATCAACCTTTACTGCTCGTAATGTATTGGACCACATTGTTCTTAACCTTCTTGCTTTGCTTGGCCATGTAGTTTCTAAATGGAGCTCCATTTATTTAGAAGTTCATTGATTCACTAGGTATATGCGAGTGCAATTGAACCTCCTTAATTCTAGTATGTACCTACTTTGGCAAGCATTGAATTACGTAAACAAAGTTTGAAAACATTGTTTTCAAATGTCACATCAGGTTAAAATAACATATAATGGTACTAGTTTATATTTATCTGCATCCTTCTCCTTTTGGAAGGAAAACTTTTAAGCATTTAAGTTCTAAGTGAAGTTTTGGGGTATACGAACAAGATAGTAGGCATAGCTTTTCTAGAAGAAGTAATAGGTTATGCAAACTTTAGGCAGCCTTGCATCTTGAATCTCATTCTTTGATATATGTCAATATGCATTTCCCTGAAGTTGAAGACTACTGAAGTAGCACATATGGTGATCTCCATGTGCTCTCTTTACATTGCAGAAAAATGTATTGTATCCTTAGGTGATCACATAGCATCATTCAGAAAGATCCAGATATGGATGACTGTACATTGTCCCTGAAATCTCTAGAGGTGCATAAGTTCAGTTCATCTTCTATGGTTGTGTATATTAATTGCTGCAAATCACATGGATATACTAACGCTTTGTCATTCATCTGGAGTAGTTCTGACATGTATTGTGTTACTTTCTTCTAGGACTATGGAGTATCTTCTGTTATTTGGAGATTTTCCAATTGTAGGTAAAGACAGCTTCTTGGTACTATCGATGAGCTACATATATTTTTGTATTTGTGTATTATTGTTGAAGTTCATTTTCTGTAGCTTGTCACTCTATACGAACTACGTAGTTGGGAAGTGGAATCGATGTCATATACCACATTTATAGCTTTTCTTATAAATTGAAATATCGCATGAGATACCAACAGTTGGCCCGATATCTTTTCACATGATATTGGTTTAAGCTTAACAATGTTCATATGTGAACATATGAATCATTTTGCAGGTCTACAGATGTCACATTTTTTGTCTTGGAATCCAATGGACTATGGAGAGTTCTTGTTCTTCCACAACAATATCTCTACCGTGAAATCTGTCAGAGATCACTTCAATCAAATGTAAATAGTTTTCAAGTTGGTTCATCGTTGCCATTAACTTCTTTCTTGTTTGGTAGAGAGAAAATTCTAAGAGTTTTTAATATTGGCTCTCCTCTTGAATCAATCTCGTCTAGAAGCTCTCTACACGATGGAGGTTCTTTCAGCAATATAAAGAAATGGGACATGTTATCAATCATTCCTTCTGGTCAAAATCCAATTATCGAATGTGAATTTCCTGGAACCATCTCCCAGGGATCTGATGCCAATAGCGTAGAAGATATGGATGTTCATGACCCTAAGGAAAATAGATCCACAGACAGATACTCAAGGAAAAAACCTAGAAAGAAGGGGAAGCGGAATAGAAATCTCAAGTGCAGTAATGGCCTAAATGAGCTGCAATCTGCAGTTGGATGTTCAATAACTCAAGCTGTGATACAAAGTATACAACATTTATCGATTAGTTCTTCTGCTAATACGTCTAATTCCTTGATGACCGATGCCATGACCGTGAGCTCTATTGCTCTTGGCTCAAGCAGTGATGAAAGATGTAGTTTGGGTGGATGTAAATCACCCCATACTATTGTAAGTACAGAGGTTTCTTCTACTGGAGACATCTTAAACAGTGCTGGTGAGAGGAAAAAGCGTTCAAAGCAGCATGTTGGGAATCCTGATGTAACAGAAAAGAAGGATAAGTATTTTAGAAGAGTTTCCGAAGACTCAGATGTCTATCCAAGTAGTACTGGCATCCAGAATAGCCATGTGAGAAAGGAAAATTATCATTGTATTTGGAAAAGGGTCCAGAAGAATGATGCTGATGTAAGCAACTGTAACTTGGAAAAATTGAACTTAGGTTTCTCACAGTTTGATGATAGGTTGAAAAAGAGTACATTGAAGCAAGAGCTTCCTAATCGTGTTGATTCTACCATGTTATCACAATCCGCGCATGAAAATCAGGAAAAGCTCAAAGTTCCAAAAAATCCCAGGAGAAATAAGAGTCTAGATCCACTGGAGGAGAATGAAAGTCAATGTCAGAGAGGATCTCCAGTTAATGGAGCCTCTTCAAATGTTTGTTTGAAGACTAACAGGCAACCAGATGATGTATTTGGTTCAGCTACCCAAATAGCTTCAGCAAAAAGATCAATTAATGCTGCAGATTCTCGAACTGGAACAAGTTCTTTTAGGGCTAGATACAAGAAAAGGAGTGTTCAATATGTTTCCCTTAAACCAATCCTGAATCCCAAAGCTTGTTCCCGCAATGTGGAAGCAACAGGAGATGTCCCAATTGTTGTATCCAACGTGGATGATCAAATCGTTGAACATCAATTTGACTTGTTATCTAGATCAGAGGAGCAGGAGCTTCCTGTTCTGGATGGAGAGGGTGACAAAGCGGACAAAGAAGTTTCTCCTTCTGGTCAAAATGTTACACATGACCAACTGGCTTCTAAATGTCAAGCTCCTGTTTCTTCCTCAGTGAATGTCAGAGTGATAAATGCAGGTCAAAATTCAGAAAATATAAAAGCATTACCTGGTGATACTCAGTTTGGGAAGTTGAGAAATCATAACACATACACTCTAGAGCAGGGCTACGACAATGCTGCTACGGCGAAGTTCTTCGTTTCTGAAGCTAAAAGCCAAACCTTTCATAGTCTTGAAAATGATTGGAGAAACATTTCTCAGGCAGTGAATGATGCCCATAGAGCACAGCTAGCCTCTAAAGCCATTGAGATCGGTAATGGCTATCCTGCTGCCGAGTTTGAGAAACTTCTTCATTCTGCCTCTCCATTTATATGCCCATCTGTTAGTATTCCGACTTGTCGGGCTTGCCTCCGCAGTCAAGCTACTAATGATCCTCTATGCAGACATGAGATACCGAATATCTCTTTGGAGAACTTGTGGCAGTGGTATGAGAAACATGGGAGCTATGGTTTAGAAGTAAAAGCAGAGGATCACAGAAATGCAAGACATTATGGGATGGATCATTCAAAGTTTCGTGCCTATTTTGTTCCATATTTGTCAGCCATTCAACTCTTCAAGGACCATAGGACTCGTCCAATCCATGATGATAATAGGACTCTGGTGTCCGTGGATGTGGCGGACTGTAAGATGAATAGAATATCTGAGAGTTCACCTAGTGCAGATCTGCGCTCAATATTTTCTGTACTTGTACCTCAACCTCTTATTGAGGATTCAAGCTCTTTACTACAGAAAGGTGTTCTTTCTGACTCGACGTCATCTTCAGAGTGTAATAATGGTGATTTACGTCATCTACCTGATGAATTTAACTTGTCTGATGATATGGAGCTTCTCTTTGAATGTTTCGAATCTGAGCAGCCTCAAAGGCGGCGACCGTTGTTTGAAACGTATGTGATACTTAAGTTGTTTCTGCTAGCATTTAGTTTTTCTTTGTTAAGAGTTTATCTTTGGAAAAAAAAAATGACCAACCTGTCATGTCCTCTTGCAATGCAACATTACCCTGTCACTAGCGAATTTACTGTTGGCAAATCGTTGTCCTTAATACTGATCATTTATACTCCATGGTTACGCTTACTTTGCTTCTGGTGAAGAACTAACTTTTGTTTCCATATTCTCTGGTGTTGGATTCTTGGTAAGCATATTTATTTTGTGCTATTTCCCATGCTCAGCTCTCTAAGCAGGGAAACTCTAGTTTGATTGATTTATCATCTTGAGTTCTTCATAAGGCTCTAGGCAGCTCGTTGCCAGGAAATTTTTTTTTTGTGGGGTTGATAGCACTCTGCTGATCTTTCTTCGAATTCTCTATTACAGAATACAGGAACTTGTCTCTGGCGACGGACCCTCAAACTGTAGATCACATGGAGATCCATCGCTCCTACATACTACGAGCTTAGATGACCTGCATCCTCATTCCTGGTTAGTAGCAGAAATGCGTAGCTATTATGATTTTATATGGTTCTTAAATGTGTGAAGCGCAATGCATATCTATATCCCTGCTTGGAGAAAAGAAATAGAATGAAATAAGTGCATGAAAAGCCATCTTCCAGTTCCAGAGCAACATTGTTTTAGATCTGATTATTCCATGTCTTTACAGGTTTTCGGTTGCATGGTACCCCATTTATAGGATACCCGATGGCAATTTGCGTGCTGCTTTCTTGACTTATCATTCGCTTGGCCATTTTATTCATGGAAACCAGACACTAAAACCCCGAAGTGTGGATGACTGTATAGTTTCTCCAATCATAGGCCTCCAAAGCTACAATGCTCAGGTAGAATCATAGTGGCTAATCTCGCAATTTGAGGGTGTCTCATATAGAACTTCTGAAGTTTATTAGACTACTTTTGAGTTAATAACATGGTAACAGTTAAAGTTATCACGATAAGAATAATTCTTAAAAAGAATAAATCTATAACAAAATGCTGTATTTGGGAGATACCTTTGGTGATGTCAACCCATAGAGCATATAATGACTTTAGGAAGTATGTCCAAGGCAAAATGAGCACGACTAGAATTAATTGTCATGCTATATTACAACAACAACAACAACAACAACAACTCCATTGTAATCCCATAAGTGAAGTTTGGGGAGGGTAGTGTGTATGCAGACCTTACCCCTATCTTGTAGACGTAGAGAGGCTGTTTCCAATAGACCCTCGGCTCAAGGAAAGTGAAAATAAAGCAACAAACAATAGTAACGACAATGCTATATTCTTCGTCACAATTCCTGAAGTTTTGTGTTGAAGAAACATATTATGCTAGTAATCACGGGAAGTTTCTGAAAATAGTCATTTGAAAGATAAATATTTGCTAGCTTAAATCATACATTAGTCGTCTGAACTTATATGAGCTTCACAAAGCATAAGTGATTAAGTGCTTACATGTTGTAGGATTGCAGTGGGTTGACAGTCAATCTAAAAATAATCTAATAATGATTTATTCCAAGCATACCGCATTTAAAAGAGCAGAACAGAGGCAGCGAATTCATTTAGCTGACCTCAACTAATTTGTGGTTGACGTGTAGTTGATTGTTTGAATGGCCTGGTTAGGCAAAGATTACAAGGTTGTCCATGCAACTGGAGTTGTACTCATTTACAACTAGGAGAACTGTTTATGTATTCAACTCTTCCTTAGTATAATCTTATCCCTGCATTTAAAATACGCCATACATGGCCATGACATTACTTTTTGTCTGAATGGCAAAACAAAATAGGGTGAATGCTGGTTTCAGCCAAGGCACTCTATTGACGACCTGGCTGAAGAATTCTTGGATATGGACCTTCATACAGTTCTGAGAGAGCGAATACGAACGCTAGAGCAGACAGCGAGTATTATGTCACGAGCTGTGAGAAAGATTGGAAGTGACACGCTTGTGAACAGACATCCTGATTATGAGTTTTTCCTATCCAGGCGACGCTAATTGCTTCTGATCCTTGTATTCTGATTGTAAGTTGTTATGCTCTGTAAATAGCGTAGTATACTTATAGGATCCCCTTTTCGGGGTTGAAAGTAGTGCTTACTGGTTACAGTTAGGAATTTTATCGGTGCTTCTTGTAAGTTCTGAAGTGAGTTGTATATATGTAGTTTTGTCTAGTTGGAATTAAATTATGCAGCATGTTTTGAGATGATTTTTGCGGATTAAAAGTCACAGATAAGTTGTAACTTTGAGATTCGGTTTTCATATCCGCTGTGTGCGCGACTTTCAGCATGCTAAAATGAGAAATAGTTTTTTGAGGTTGAAAGGCTCTTAATAATTTTACACGTATCAGTTTCACAAGATGTAGCTGGTTAAGAACCCGAATAAAGTAGGAAGGTTATAGTCAGAAATCAGAACAGTCTGCTCGCTCTCGTTACATTGACAATGCAATGAATTTAAACAGAGTAGAGTTGATATAATAGGATTATATAACCCACTCTAGTTGTTTGGAGCATAGTTGATTGGTAATACGTTTGGATGGTAAAAGCACGGACCTGTTCATACTGAAAACTTGGAAACTAGAAAAAAAGTTAATTTTGATTTTGCTTCACAGATTATATGTGTGAACTTAGGTTGGCTTAGACAACTATTTGATTACCGGCCTCCCTTCTTTACGTTAATATTTGATTGGCAGATAAAATCCAACCTTAGATTAAAAATATTACTAACTTTTTGGTAAAAAGCATTAGTACGAGTAGAAAAATGCCTCCCTGAACGATCTGATGTACCGCCAAAGCACATCGGCCACCAATTTGGTGGTCCAAATCAGCTCTACTGAAAGAAAATATTCTTAAAAAACTAATCATAAATATATGATAATTTGATATCAATACCATATATTTTTTAACAGATTGGTAGCTCGTGTTACATCTGCCGATTATTCCCGTTCTACAGGAAACCAATGTTGGTCTTTAGTCCCCTTTAATTTATTTATCTACTTTTAACAGAAAAAAAAGTTGCACTGCTGTATAAGATATACCAATGTTCGGGGAATTTCTCTCACAAGCAGCGGCCAGACCTTGCATTTTGGAACTAAAACTACAATGTTACATATGTTCCCGTATGGAAATTCAAGAGTCTCTCTACAGCCACAGACTTCATGAATGTGTGCGTGTAACTTAAGTTGAAACGAAACAAACAAAAGATGACAACACTTATGTTTGCCTTTTATATTCCTGACATCTATAGCAAGGTTTGCCCACGAGAGCAATTGCAGATCCATTGAGAACAGTTGCCATCATTCTATCGAATATAAAATATAATAACTCAAGCAGCCCAATCTTCATCGCTAGCTTCGCCTGCATCCTGCAACATATTTAAGAATGAAATAATAATCCAAAATGTGAGGATCTAGGACTTGACTGCAGAGTAATGCAGAAGCAACTAAATTACCATACAAAAATTAATCAATGAAAAGAGAAAAAGAAACGGGATGTGTGTTAGAACTCAAACCTTTGACGAACTAGAGAACTCTTCAATGTCATCTTCACCCTACAGAGCATCAAAGCACAAGGAACAGCAATTATATTTTATATCACCTAAATGTAGGAATGAGAAGTTGCACAACCGGGAAAGATATTTTTCTTTCTGTTGGGTAAATCAAATGAACTGAGATGCATTGATCTCTAGTCAGCCGAGCTTGAGAAAAGTTGGCATTCCAATCCATGAAGCTGCGGTATATTTTATTTTATACGACATGAATGGATAGGAAAATGAATGCACTCATCAGAACAGGTTTTTTCAAATTTTTTTTAGTTTACACATAAAAGAGTTTTCATGAGTGTCTAGATCAAAAACATATATAAAAACAGTCTCAGAAAACATGAGAGATAAATTTAGAAAGCTATATTCAAAGCTGCATCGATGTGCGGCTTAAAGTATGTATATTTATATTAAATCCCCGGCACCATTGCCGGGGTTTTAGAAATTAGCTATTTGTCTGAAATAAGCATTTATTTATTTTTTATTAGGTTTTGATTTGTTTTGTTGTTCTGATTCGAGGAAAGGAAGTGCCATTGGATAGGGTGTCCTTATGCAAATTCTTAGGAGTTGATTGCCCTAACCCGAGGAGGCTGCAAAAGTTTGTTAAGTGCCCAGGCTATAAGGCTAATCGTCACACTCTATGTGGCGTCGATTCTAATACAAAATGGACAAGGACCAAGGGTGATGCACATCTTGAGATATCCACTTTGACTTCAACAAAACTGCCAAGGTGTGGCAGAACTTTGTGTAGGCCAGACTGATGTCGGTGGAGCACAACAATGAGTGCACTCGAGCCCGGGTGTGTTTGATCTTTTTTTCTTATGACTGGGAGACCCGTCAATGTGGCCGAGATCATGTTAGGAGAGATGGCCCGCACACGGTTTGGCCGGAAAATAAAAAGGTTCTTCTTTGGTAACCTGTTGACGCAGTACCTGCTCTATCGTGAGGTGCCTGAGTACCCCGGTTATGATGAGGTGGTGGCTGCCTTGAAAGGACTGATAGGCATTACTTCTTTGTTGGAGTCAACGTCCAAGCTGAGCCAGGAGCGAGATGAAAACTTCAACAGATATCCATATGGCTCCCTGAGTTTGATAATGAGCAAGTTGGGCGTGACGAATGAGGAGTGTATGCATCTACGCAATGATCTATCCAGTTCTTCAAAGGAAATATTGGGGATAGCGTCTGGTAGTCCCATTCACCCATCGGATAACACCCACAAGGGTTCAGATGATGAGGATGATATTGGTTATGATGTCAAAGGGCCAATGACTTTGATGTCCCCGGGAGCGAATGATGATGAACCCGGAGCTTCGGATGGTGGACGCTCTGAGGATGAAGGATCCGAGTATGACCCCCATGGGTCCGACTAGCAGGGAGTTCTTCTTTCCACCTTACTTTGTTCTGAATTCTTATATGCATCGTGGACTATGCATAATATAAGAGGGGGGTGGGGAAACTACTTTCTGAATTGTAATTGTATAAAATTATTTTTTTATTAGTTTTTCTTTTAGAACTCGTAGTAGACATAGTCTAGTTCCTTCTGGAAAAAAAATCAGAAAAAGCTTGGACTTTTCCCGACAATGGATCTCTTGAGCAGTTTTCTTGAGAGATTAAAGTCCGATTAAAAACACCAAAAAGATTTTCTTTTGTTTTTTAGGGATAATTAGGTAGTATCCCTTGGTTTTTCTTTGTATGCCGGTTCTTTTCAAAGGGTTTAACTTGAACTGGGTATTTTTGTTTTTATTTTTTTAGAGTAGGAGAGGAAGAAAACTGAGTTAGCTCTGAGATACCTGTTGACATGTTTGGTGCTGGCACATTAGGCTATGGAATGCGCTCTGTCTTCCTGTTATATTTGATTTGAATTGTGATGCCTAAGTAATATAAATAGCCTACTTTGTGACGCTTGTTCTCAATTGTTTGACTTGTATGTCACCTAGTGCATTATTGCTTAAAATTTCTAAACTATATGTGCTTGCTTGACTTGAGAGTTGAACAAAACCGTGTTGATTGAGGCATGTGCAATGTGTGTGTGACGATTTGTGTTATTCTGTGCTACCTGCGTAGTCTAGAACTTGCCCGGTGTATTAATCGAAGCTAAATCATTAAGTGAGCTAGTCTAGGTGATGACAGGCATTTCTTGCTTGATTATAGATGTGCTTGTCATTTACAAATAAAATTTTCCCGTTGCTAGCTCCTTTGAGTCTTATAGACCTTTTCTTTGGCACCCACACTACAAGCCGTATCCCTATTTTGTTCTTAATTTGAGCTTGTTGAACCTTTACCTCCGAAGGCACTTAGACGCTAAAAGATGAAAGGTAAGAGATTAGGGAAGTAGCTTTCGAGTGAAAACATAGAAGGGCCCATAAGGTGCACTAAAGTTGTGAAAAATACCACTAGCCGATGAACCTTAATGTATGAAGTGCGTGTATAAAAAAAGAGAGAAAAAGAAAATTGCAAGGAAAAAAATACAAATAATGTTGATAGTCAAAAAGAAAAGAAAAAAACACACCTTCTAATCTGACTAATTCGTCCTAGTGGGATGTAGAAGTGCTTAATTGAAGAAAGGGTTATGTTTTGTATGGTTTGTGGCGAGTGAATTCATGCTCGATTCTTGAGTGTAGTGTATTAGAATGCTTAGGAGGGTTATTCACTATTCCTAAATGTATCCTACCCGTCCCTTAGCCTACATTACAACCCATAAAATCATAATTAATCCTAGATTTGGCTAGCTTAAATTAGTAGAGATGTACACTACAGGCAAGCTTATGGTACGACCACGGGATGCACGCGAATTTCTTTGTGAGTGTGAGCGACTTTTGTTCAATTGTGTGATGTCCTTAATTTATGTGAATGTGTGGACTATTTCTATATTCACTCTCTTGTTTGTTGGCGAGGGTACATGATCTCACGATGAATTGGTAATATTGTAAACTTCTCTGGTTGGGTGAATGCGCGAGTTGAGGGTGCTAGGCGGTAACGAGTGGGCTCTTAAGGTAGGGTGGTTGTGGATAGGTTGTTTGAATTGGTTGAATTGCATTGTGTATACTTAGGCATGTGTAAAACGGGGAGAATGTGAAATTCGTATGTTCATGCTTGATTGTCGGTATCGATTATAGTTAGAGGTAGAGTGTATGATTGAAAAATTGAATTGCTCATCCCTAGTTGAGATGTACGTTGGCGAGCAAAAGACTAAGTGTGGGGTATTGATATTCGGCTTAAAGTAGGTATATTTATATGCATATTGCCTCGCAGTTTACTCATGTTTCGTAGATTTCGAATGTGTAATGTAATAATTTGTGCTAATTCATGGTATATTTATGAGTAAGAATCATCCCGAGGCAATGCAAAACGAAGGTTCGTGATTTGAAGCAAAAAGGGGACGAAATGAAAAAAATGCCACAAAGTAGCGCCTAAGGTAGCGTGGGACGCTACCTGTAGCGCAGGAATCAGCCCATAAATTTTCCCAGCGCTCCACGCTACCCTGGGCGCTCGTGGGGGGAACTTGTCTTTTTTCGCCCGGGACTTGATTATTTCGACCCAAGATGCCCCCAACTCGTATAAAGCAAGTCTAAACCTATTTTGGAGGGGGAGACGCCACTTTGAAAGAAAAACACAAGTACAGAACACTCAGGAGCACGGAATTCATCGATTCTTCCATCCTTCATCTAGTATTCATAGCTTTTATGTTTAAAAACGATATTTTGATTATTGTTATGAACATGAGTGGCTAAGAACCTCATTATTCTGGGGTTATGGGTCGTTCTTGACTATTGTAATTTGACGGTTGATTGTTTTGCTTGACTTTATCAGATTAATTTATTTATTCAATCTTGCACTTAATTATTCTATTGCGTAGCTAACAATAGAGTACTATCTACGAATTTATAATTGAACTCGAAAGTAGGAACTATAGATTGCATATAAGATTGGATAGAGTAAGTTCTTGAATTCGGGCATTGGAGAATAGATTCGCGATTAGGATAGACATATCCTAGTTGCCTTACTTAGTTATTGTTGCAGGAAATACACATGCATTCTTGTCAAGTTTGATTCTATAGACATATAGTCTTAGATTGCCTTGAATAGGCGAGCCGCGAGCGAAGCGTCGAAAGAACTTCGCAAGCATAATAAACCCGCCTAATCAATAGATTAGATAAGTCAAGTGATTACATCAACCGGAAAAGCGCAATAGGAGAGACGTGAATCCCATAATCCTGGAATATCCCCATCTCATTGAATTCTTTCTAAGTGTTTGCTTGTTTTACTTGCAATCTTATTTTCTTGCTTGCATATTAGTTCGTAGTAGTTTAGTTACAAAAATCACAATCATCTTCTTCACACTCACTTGAACATTAAATTTATAAATAGCTTGGATTGGACAATAGTTGATCAAAAATACTCGTGGAAACGATACTTTCTTATCACTTTATTACTTATCGACCACGTATACTTGCGTGTGCGTTTGGATCCAGCAAGTTTTTGGCGTCATTGCCGGGGATTTAGAAATAAGCTACTTGTTTGAATAAGCATTTATCTATTTTTGTTTGAGATTTGATTTGTTTTGTTATTCTGACTCTACAGGTATTCAAATTGAATGTAAGAAAAAGTAACAATTTGAACAATCTTCCGACTTTTTGATCCAGAATCCAAAAAACCATTCCATAGGTTAAGGAGGGCGGCGAAAACAAGAGCTGAAATTGTAGAGTTGGGCATCATAGTCCAACCACAGTCAATCGAGATGGCAGAGAATGAAGAGCGACCAGTGATGGTCGCAAGGCTTAATCTTGCTAATATGACTCAGGCTATCGTGAAGCCTGACATCACGGGTCACTTTGAGCACATACAGTACATGATACAGCTGATTCAGTCCACAATGCAGGATGTGGGTCTACCTCATGAAGATACGCAGCGGCACATTCAGAACTTTCTAAAAATTATGGATACTTATAATTATCCGAAAGTTTCAAGGACTACGTCAGACTGACATTGTTTCCCTTTCACTGTTGGGGGAAGCTAAGGAATGGTTAAACAAAGAGCTCGCGAACTCAATCCACGCTTGGAATGATCTAGCACGAAAATTCTTAATCAAGTTTTTTCCCACAAAGAAAACAAAGTCGTTGAGGAGCAGATTCTTGCGTTTCAACAACGAGATGGTGAGACTTTTCGTCAAGCTTGGAAAAGATACAATAAACTACTCCGAGACTGCCCACATCATTGTCAAACCGATGAGGTGTTTGGACATATCTTTATGGATAGGTTGGACGAGACCTCCAAATTAAATCTAGATTAAGCTTGTTGCATGAAATACACATGCATTCTTGTCAAGTTTGATACTATAGACATATAGCCTCAGATTGGCTTAAATAGGCGAGCGAAGCGTCAAAAGAACTTCGCGAGCATAATAAACCCTGCTAATCAACAGATTAGATAAGTCAAGTGATTACATCAACTGGAAAAACACAATAGGAGAGACGTGAATCCCGTAATCCTGGAACATCCCCATCCCATTGAATTCTTTCTAGGTGTTTGTTTGCTTTACTTGCGATCTTATTTTTTTGCTTGCCTATTAGTTCGTAGTAATTTAGTTACAAAAATCACAATCTATCTTCTTCACACTCACTTGAGCATATAATTTATAAATAGCTTGAATTGGACAATAGTTGATCATCAATCCTCGTGGGAACGATACTTTCTTATCACTTTATTACTTGTCGACCGCGTATACTTGCTTGTGCGTTTGGACCCAACATGCACTTCCCAAAATTGGAACATCCAAGCATCATTCAGGGATGAGAAGATATCCAACTGTCGAACTAAACAAAGATTCAGAAAATTAATTACTATGTATTTGACCTGGATTTATAGTCTATGAACCAATACAATTATTATAAAATATATCTTCAACAGTCTGATAAGAGCCTGCCAGACTTCCTTTATCTTTGCTAGGTAGTCAAAACTACCACTTAAGAGGAAACAAAGAAGATGCGAGAAACAGAGTCACCTAGAGTAGGACTGAGAGCACCAAATGGATAAATTGCAGAACATAGTTTGAATTTTACCTGAGAAGTACCAACATGATCAGACACTGTTGAACCACATCCTGTGTTGGATGTCCCTTTGTTTGTTGATTTTGTTGTTTTCCTTTGAGAAACTCTTGTTGGACTGACAAGCTTCAGAGTTTGTGGAGAAATACGAACATAATTATTTGTGCATCGACAGAATAAGTATGAGCATGACCCAATAAAAATATGAAGAGAAGTTGACAAAAGAATCACTTTTCCCCAAAAACAAAATTCCGCGTTAGGCATGAGAATCCATTTGTGATAGTATGAAATACTATGTGGTATCCCCACCTACTCAATGGTTAAGGTCATATTCTGCAACAAAATTTACGCAAAATACCAGAAAAACTAAAAAAGGATTTTTTTTTGTTTGGGGGGGGAGGGGGGGTTTGTAGGAGGAAAGTTCTTAGATTCCCCAGGGAAAAATGAAAACACCAAAGCTATTGCTCCTATTTGTGAAACTGGTCTCCAAATTTTTCATCTATTTCCTATCTTTCCTCCCATGATTCTTGCATTACCTCTTCGCCATCTCTACCCTGTTTACAGGGAATGCTGTTAATCCAGGACAGCAACTCTTTTTGCTTCCAATAACCATATTCTCCCATGCCTATTGAGATTCGAACACCTTCATAACCATGTCACCACAATCGTTGTACTGTATATACACAATCACATGGTTTAGCATCATTGTTGGAGATAACAGGATGGTATCGCCAAATACAATTTCTGAATGCAGATTTCAGGATACAAGCTTTAGATCGATTTAAGGGATGAAGAGCTGTGGTGGCACGTGAAGGGAGATCGTAAGAAACAAGCATGGGTCCCTCTCTCCCTCTCTTTTCAACAAGTATACATCGACATTGTTAAACAGACAAAAATGTTCAACAATTTCTGAAACAAATTTGTTGCCTAATATCAGAGCCGCAAGTACCTACCTTGTCCACTTTCTTAAACAATGTGGAAATAGTAGCCTGAACAAGAGAATTCTGCTTAGCACGGGAGGATTCCTTAGACTTGAAAGCAGATTCAGCAGTAGCGCTAATTCTTTCAGCAACTTGACTTTGTGCTACAGTATAATAAAAAGGAATGTCACTGACTGCACCACAGATTTTTCAATCCATGAAACTATGTAAAGGAACTAGGAGATAGCAGGTAAAGGGAGATGAACAACAGAACAAGCCCAAGGACAGCGAGACTTTGAGGGACTCTGACTCTAGTGGCTTCTATGAAGAAGTTTGAGAAAACCCTAAAAACGATATAAGAAATTATTCATGTAGATGATTCCAGACATACAATTTTTTGTTGAATGATCCATACCGCTTTTTTCTTCTTCCTCAGAAGTTTCAGCTCCATCGTCAGCCAAATCATCCCCGGAAGAAGCTTCTGCAAAACTGAGCTACTGAAAATAAAACTCCTGACAATGGCTAAGCAGAGGAAGACATCAAACTCGACTGGATCTTAGTTAATAAAGGATAAAACATCCCTCAAGAAATTAATGCAAAAAAATACAAAGAAAAATTTGAAAGAAAAAAATTTATACACATACAAAATTTCAACAAAGTAGAAGTGATCATTTGGTCACTTCTTTGGATAGTCCTTGAATGAGTACCAAATTAAGGCTCCTTAACCAATGTCCTTAGGAGTTTCAACAGATTCCTATTTCCCTAATAAAAAGGCACATTTTCTGGATGAACTTAAAATAAAATGCCTATTCTCTCTTACGCTTTACTTTATGCAGGTATAGTAATCTTGGGAAATTTGCATGCAATATGATACAGTCAGAGCGCAAGGGATCAATAATGAGGAAAACTACATATTATACAAGTCAAAGCATATACTTAATTTTTTTCCCTGCTGCCGCCCTTGCTGAACGACGAGTTGGAGTTAACTCGACAAGTTCTTTTGAATCATTTTGACTTTCTGATAAATTCTCCTCCGGTTCATGTTCAGGAGACAGTTGTTCCACATGCTTGACCTCACATTCGCTACTGCTTCGTTTTTTAACGCTTGTAGCACCTGCACCACCTTTGAAATCACACTCCAATTTCTCTTGCTGTAACCAAATAAGAAATCTAAAGTAGTGTCAGCAATCCTTTGAAAACAATTCGCAACTTTAATATAATCTACTAATTAAAGCTTTAACCGGTTAATTAAGGGAACAGCTCAACAAAAAACTAACCACATTCAGCTCCTCTGGAAACGCAAGCCGTGCTTCTTCTGGATTCTCGTCTTTCCTCCCTATCCACCATGCATCAGAAAACACAATCTGCAAAAGAAATAAGCCATAAATCAAGAAAAAGGAAACAGGACAAGTAAATGTAACTAAGTGCAGAGTAAATCCTTTCTTTTTTTCATCAGAACCTTATACTAACTTGAACTGTAACAGAAGTAAAGCAAACCCCAAATTTGGTGGAACAGAGTCAACAAACAAAAAGTAGATCTAAATTTTTTCTTAAACTCAGAGAGAAAAACTTTTGCAATGGTTATTGACACTTGATATTCAACATGTTTTTAATATCTCAAAATAACATAATCTAAGAGAAATTGACAAGGTCATCAGGAACAGACTTAACAATATGCATTCTTGATGGATAAGACAATTCTATTAAAACAATTTTTGCTGATTAAACTTTTGGATTGTAAAATGAAATCAATGCGCGCAAATTATTAGTATATAAGGAAGGTTTCATCCTTATGAAAAAAAAATGAAAGGAACATTTCATAGAACGGAAAAGAAGTACAAAACAGAGAAAGTGTAAGGTATTAACTAATAGCACTCAGTTTGGAAGTTTCCTTTACCTTTCACAATGTGAGTTAAAGCTATTCAACTTACAGCATTTTTAAAAGATAAATAATTGAGAAGGAAACTTGAAAGAACAATCCATGCTTGAATTAAATGAAAATCCAAAAGCCCAGACAGCTCTAGCCTAATAAGTTCTGTAAGTCAAAATATGGAGCAAGTTAGCTTTACAACGCACTCCCATTCTAAGACCCCAGCAGTAAGCTCCTTAGCAGACAAAGAATAGAACCACTGGACATTGTGAAAGAATATTCATATATCAGAAATATGACAATCCTAAAACGTAACAGAAATATGGTCTTTGTCAAACTTAACTGAAGAGCCATTCTTGGTTCTATTTTTCATTGTCATGAAACATATTTGTTAGGTAAAGATAAATATTTCCTCTCAATTCATCCCATTCCTGAGAGGATGGCTCCTGGATACTTCCTTTTCAACCATCAGAAGAGGTATTTTGTATCGGTAGACAATATAATTCCACAGCCTACTACAGATTAATGTGAACAGAAATTTTACTATCTTGTTCCGTCTAAAAACGATGCCTTCATGATGATTATTTCCATTGTGATCGAAACAAAAGTAATTACTTAGGAAGATAAGTATTTGCTAAACGAAGCTCCTGCAATTCAAATAAATACTAAGCAAAACGGATCAGAAAACAGAAGAATAGAGCATGTGCGGAATTACCAACCATATTGTCAAAGTAATCTTCGCACACTACATTCTTCCCACCTCTTGAGAACTGCAAAGTCAAATACCTATTCTCTGGATATACAATTGTCCCAAACAACTTCATTTGACCCTGCAGATCCAACGAAGTACAAAGATGAGTTTACACTAAAATGTTAGATGAAAATTTAAATGCTAAGAATTATATGGCAGCAGTGGTAGTAATTACTTTCAGCTTACAACAAATATCGGTAAAAGAAAATTCAAAACAATTACATATAAATACACTGATAATGATACACACTAAAAACCTAAAAATAAAAGGAAAAATTAACTCTACTTTGCTCCCACGTAATCATTACTATTTCTTAGCACTCAATCCCAAACAAGTAGACAATCTACTTGAGAAGAATGAGTGTAAAATGTCCTTTTGTTTCCTTATTTGCTAATACAGATATAATCAACAGCAAGTAGCAATAATTGATTAAGTAGTAGTAAGAAAACAGTTATACCTGAGGAAACTCGAGGTAGAGAATAGGGTTTTTGGTACCAAGGTCTTTGAGCTCGCCAATTTTACCTCCGGAAACAGGAGCAAGTAAACCGGGAAAAGAGAAGAGGAAACGGTTCTTCCTCTGAGACTTGCGCAAGATATCTTTGCCGTGGTGTTTAATTACAGTTTTTGATGGGCTCAAAGCACTAGTCCTGACCCTTGAAGGATTTTCCGAGAGCATTTGCTTTGAAATTGCTAGTTTCTTCAACCTCTTTTTCTCCACCATATCTGGGTTGGCTTCTCCATTTGCTGCTGCTGCTGCCTTCTTCCCGCCTCTAGCCATACTCTCTGCTGAAAAACAGTACTGGCCTAGACCCGAGGTAGAATGTAGCAAATACAGTGCAGGGGAGAGTTGCTTTAGCTTATAATTTGCACTGCTGAATGCGACTTGTAAATCGAAATTTATATCGCCACTTATGAAGCATTTAATCGAATACGACATATAATTTTATTCACTTTTCCAGTTGCATTTATGAATGAAATTTTAGCAAGCATCATCTCTCCAACTAAGAAACATGTAAATGCCTTTTACATATACATTTTCCACAATTTTAAAATTCTCATAAAAATTCATATTAATGAAATTTTCCAGTCAAAATTGCACATTTTAGAAAGAAAAAATAGGGAATAAGTGAATATAAAACAAATTACTTCCTCCATTCTAACAGAAGTACTCTCCCGGTAAATTGGCGATACATTTTTTTCACTCTATTTGAAAAAAAATGATCTCTTTTAAATTGAATAATATTTAATTTATATTTCTTTTAAAATTTTATAATTATATAAAATGTAACGGCATATTTTATATCATATTATTTAGAAAATGACATAATTTTTTCATTATGAATTTTAAATAATTTTGATATTATTTTGTTACAAATATCTATAGATTATAATTCTTCTCGTTATCGATGTAAATTATATTTCAAAAAGTTTTGAACAGTTCTTCGGAAAAGAGGGCACTCAGACCCTTGAAGTTTTATAACACTCTTTTGCAATTTTGCCGACGAACCAAAAACTTTCGATAATATCCCTTGATGACTCCTTATCAACCAGCCAAAACGTTGAAATAATCTTCAAATATTATTTCAAATTTTAAAACATAAGCTATAGGCAAACAGGATATATAAGAAAAAAGCTAACAGAAAATTACATCAATACATAAATAAATTTAATAAAGAGTTATTTTCTATTGCTTCCCCTCTCGGATTTTCTTAAATGCGTTGTCGTGTTACTGACATTGTTTGGCTTCAAATATGTCTAAGACTTTGAGCAAATACTTGAAACTATAAACTTACAATCTTAATTATATTGTTATCATTGCTTTCGATACAAATCAGGTGATCACCATATTATATCTTAACGAACTTTAAGAAAAAAGAGATATATATATATATATATACACATATACACATACATACATAAATATAATATATATATATATATGTGTGTGTGTGTTATATAAAGGTCAATTTTTAAACAAAATGGCCGGCGCAAATCAAACATGATAGGAGGGAAAATGGGATTGGTCGATGAAAATTATATGGATTTTAAGGGATATATGGAAGTTAGATCTTCTAAACATATGACATGAAAAGTCTATAGTAAGTATTCAAGGGAAAAAAAAGTCAAGAACAATTATAACCTCGCGTGTGCTGTATATCATTATTCAAGCATTGTTATAAACTTGTAATAATCTATATCTATCTATATTTATATTTTTATTTTTATTTATATATTAATATAAAAATAGAAAGTCCTAAACTAAAAAGTTTAATTACTTAAACTACCCTTCAAAAAAAATATATTAATATTATATTTGAAAAATATGTGTAAATAAAAAAGAAGAAACTGATGTGTCTTTTCATTTCTAAGGTTGTGTTTCTTCATATTAAAAACCAGTTTTTCCTCTTGAATTGCCAACCGTTGACTACTAGCCATAAATATATAATGAGAAAAATAATTCTTCTAAATAGATTCTGCCAAATCTTCATTTTACCAACGTTTTAAGAATATTGCCATTCTTCAATTAAATACCGTATTTATAAAAAAATCTGACACAAGATTAGTTCATGAATGAGAAAAGATTCATGTAATTTGTGACTTAAAGTGCCTCTTGTTTGTTTCCGTTAAATTAGTTTTAGTGTATGTGCGTTGTATGTGTGCATTGCGTTAATAAATATAAAATATATACACGTATCATGTGTTTCAGTGATGAAAATGAATATTATTACATTGACACAATATAGTTGAATTCAATTTTTTCTGAATAAATTTAGTATAAATAGTTGTATAGTAGTATATATAGTTATAAATATTTTATTATATAAGATACAATCATGTCATGTTATTGTCTCACCAACATCTCTTTATAAACTCTACGTTCATATATCATCATACAAGAAAATAATTATTCGTTCAAAGTTAATCAAAATTATAGATAAGCGAAGTTGACTTATTTTTGTGTAAAAAAGCTGTCTAGATTCTTATTGATCTAAAGTTTAAAATTCCTTCTTTGCACATTCGTCTAACACCAAATAAAAATTAATACTATCCTAAAAACACTCTGAATAAACTCTGCCAATAACAACTTTAAAATTTCAAGAGTTCACCACGTTGAAGTCAATTTTTCAGAATTATAGAAAAAAATTATAGATTTATAATTATTTCAAGAGTTTCAAATACAGTAGTTTATCCTAAATTTGAAAAACTAACTGTAGTTAAAATTTCACATAGTATGGTTGTAGCTTAATTTATTTTTTTAATTAACATCATATTAGTTTAGACTTCTAGAAATTTAAACATAAGATTAAATCAAAACTCTTAAAAAGTTAAGAGGAAAAAGCGAACAACATGCACTGCTGATGGATAATCCATATTTTTAGGTAATCAATTATCAGTCCTATACCAATAAATTTGTGCTTTACAAAAAAGGATACATTTACTCCGTAGGGGGGATGAACAAAGCAAACTGATAGCAAATTATAATACTTCATTTGTATTATAAATGAGAAACTATATCATATGCAAAAAATTCTCAGAGCTTTTAATGATTCATGAATTATCTGAGTAAGGGCTTGGCATCGGTCGTTTGGTTCGATTATGAATGTTATCAATTCGGCCTATTAGTTATCAGTTTTATAAATATGCTAAACCGATAACCTAACCGATAAGATATCGGTTATTAGGTATCGGTTAGTCGGTTATCGATCCTTATCAGTTCTGTTATCGATTTACCCGACAAGAATAAAAAAATCCAAAAATTCATGTTTTTATTATAGAAATCGTGATCATAATGTTAAGAGAAAGGAACTGAATTTTTACTCTTAAGAAGAGAGGGGTTAAATTTTAAACTAGAAAAGAAAACTTTCTTTGCATTTGAAAATCCCAATGAATGATCTCAATTTTCAAAGTTATAAGTTAGTACGATTAAGGAATAAGATACCCAACAATCTAATCTTACTAATTATCTCACTCTGGGCGAGCATAATCCACAGAAAAATAATAAAATCCTAATATTGTAAATTCTAAAGAATCAGTGAAACAAAAAAAAATATAAAAACTAAATATATGAACAATTAATTCATTAAAATTTAAAATTAAAAATCTTAACTGAAGAATTAAAATGAGAAATTTAGAAAAGTTTAAAACTTACTCTCAGGATTAAGGTCTAAAGATGAAGAGTAGCTGCAAGAGAATTGAGAGAATTAAGCCATAAGTTGGCTTTATTACTTAGTGGATAAAATTAGAGTTAGTTAAAACTTATTGGGCTATTGATTAAACCGTTAATAAAATTGGGCAAACCGAGACCCGAACCGATAACTCAATAGTCAAATTACATTAAACCGTTATCGAACTATTTACCCAATAACCCGATATCGATAACCAAATAGCATTTTATCGATTCGGGCTATCGATTATATCCGATATATGCTCAGGCCTAATATGACCTGTTGGATTGTCAACAAAAGCAATGAGAGCATGGGCTAGAAATTGAGCGAAGATTCCCTGCTAAGTTCTGAGCATGAGAATCTAGATATCTTAATATAATTATCTCTAATAATAATATGAGTCATAGGTGAGAGTGGTAGGGAGAAGATTAAGAACTTCGACTACGCATTAAAGAAATACACTGACACAATAAAATAAAAGACTGATATAATGGAATCAAAAGCAAAAATATTTCACTTAAGTTAAATCTGTAAATACAAGATCAGTTATTAATCACTGTCTAAGATCATCAATAAACTTAAATGGTAGAATTATATCTTTTGCAAAATATATACTGCTTAAAATTGATGATGAATACGGACTACTAGAATATCTTATAGAAGTATTTGGCTCCGACTTCTTCTGGATTGATTTTAATTTGTTCCATCATTGAGTAGTTCACATTCTAAAAGAAAAAAGAATTCCCATTGCAATAAGGAGCGTATTAGAAATTATCATATTTTTATTTGGAGATCCGCTTAAGCAGTCATACAAGATCTTCTTCAAGTCTTCAATTTAATTGAAGATACCTCATACTCGACAGATTCTTTAGGTCTCTAAATTTGGAACGAAATCAAGGGAATAAGAATTTTCTTTAACAAATCCAAGCGTAATTAGTATAGAATTATCATGAGAGAATTTAGCTTATTTTGCTAATATTGTAAAAAAGTTTATTTATAATTACAATTTTATCTAACATGAATTATATTTATGAAGGGTAAAAAAAATAAACGATATTTCACTAATAACTTTTGTGCTTTTAATATAATATAAATATAGATTATACGGTACGTCCCCTAACGATTATCGGTAATAAAATTATTTTGAAAGGAAATAAAGAGAATCTTCTATGCCCCATGTCTGGTTGAAAATAGAATCATACGAATAAGGATATGAGATCATATTTAACAAAATTACAAAATAAAATATCAAGGAATAACACAAAGAAAGCACTGAAGCAAAGAGAGAAGGTTACTTTTGAAGCCATATACGATCTCATGCTCTCTTCTACCGAGCTTATCTAATAAATGCAAAACCACTTCTTATTTGCCTAAGTGGTGGCTTATCAATGGGATTTCACACAAATAAATTTAACAAATGTGGAGGTTAGAGATATATCTGTTACGGATATAATGGTTATGTCTTAGATCTATTTTCATATTTGATAATTTGAACATATTTTTGTGAACGTTATTTGATATAAAAATATATGGCATTTGATATTCTTTTATCATAGTTATTATTAATTGTTTTATTAATTTAATAAGGTCCTTGATTAAATTTGTAGACTTGTCATCGTTATTGAGATCATGATAATGAGAGTGAAGTTTCTTATAATTTAATCTAAATTTATTCTTGATCATAGGATTATTAATTTGGACATTAGTAATCCGGTTAGATGTCACGACCCAAAATCCAACTAGTCGTGATGGCACCTAACCCAACCCGTCAGATAAGCCAATTAACAGTAATCCAATTCCAATGAAATTTAATAAGACAATTAAGTGAAAGAAATGAAAATAAAACTGTTTTTATACAAGTTTCCCAAGGACTAGTAACACAAATCATGAGCTTCTAAGATTAGAATTTACAAAGCTGGTATGAAATAAATACATTATCTGTTCGAAATATAAATAAACAGATTTTTATAAATCTAAGGGTACTACGAACAAGAGGCAGCTACAACCGGAATGCAGGTATGTCTTCAAATCTAGCTCACGTCAATCACAGCAACATCAACATCCAACATCTGCGCGCAAGGTGCAGAAGTGTAGTATGAGTATAATCGATCCCATGTACTCAATAAGTAACAAATCTAACCTTAGGTTGAAAGTAGTGACGAGCTGGAATACAGGTCAGGGTCCATCACCAATAGCCAACAACAGTTCATAATAACATAATGGAAATAATAAAAGAAGTAGCTTAGAGATAAAATGCTCAGTTAGTTCACTAAATAGGCCTGTTTTTCAAGTATATCAGTGAAAACCCAAATCCTTTATTGAAATCACCAAATTTATGAGTAAGTTTGAAAAACTGTGATTTTTTCCCAAAAACCTTTCAACAATAAATAAGATGTTTCATTTTCAGATAGCATGAGGAAACTACATCTCTATGCCTACATGTCAAGATACAGGTAAAATTATGAATGTCACCAAAATCGGCTAGTAGAAGGAAAATCATCTCTATGCATGTATCTTAAGTATGCATGTCAAATACAATGCATTTCAGTGATAAACTCATGTATTCACACTCTCGGAGTACTCAATCTCACTGTCCCGCATTCTCTCTTACCATGCTCAATACTCAGCACACTCAATCACTCAACACTGTACAATACCTGCTGCGACGTGCAACCCGATCCACATATAGCTATAAGGCATGTTGCGGCGTGCAACCCAATCCTCCCCCCCCCTCACACACACACACACACACACACACATATATATATATATATATATAGCCACAAGGCCCGTTGCGGCGTGCAACCCGATCCACATATATATAGATGTAAGGCTCGTTGTGGCGTGCAACCCGATCTACATATATATAGCCATAAGGCTCATTGCGGCATGCAACCGTCCCCCCCCCCCCC
>MCJB01048076.1:109908-136177 GCA_002018475.1 Nicotiana obtusifolia
CCCCCCACAATATATATATATATATGTATATATATATATATGTGTGTGTGTGTGTACAGACCCAAGCGCTATAACCTGCACAGGCGACTCACGTGCTGCAAGGACAACTCACGTGCTATAGTATCAATACCTGGATCCGCACGGACAACTCACGTGCTATAGTATCAATATCTGGATCCGCACGGACAACTCACGTGCTGCACGGACACTCACATGCTATAGTTCAATATCTCAAAATCAGGCTCTCGGCCTCACTTAGTCATCAACCTCTCCAGTCTCTCGGGCTCACAATGTCATGAAACTAGCCCAAAATGATGATATGATGTATCAATAAATAACAACCGAGACTGAGATATGATATGCAATGACTGAATATAACTGAGTATGAAATTGCAATGTAAGCAAATAACTCAACAGCAGTAATGACCTCAGTGGGTCCCTACAGAATAAGCATGTAGCCTAGACATGGTTTCTAATATGGATCACAGCTCAATAGCTCTAGTACGTAGAGATCTCATGGTTACAGATAAGCTCAGGTAACTACACAGTATTCTAGAAATAACAGAGTTACGATTCACACGGTGTACGCCCACACGCCTATCACCTAGCATGTGCATCACCTTCACAACAAATACATAATACGAAAATCGGGGTTTCATACCCTCAGCACCAAGTTTAGAAGTGTTACTTACTTCGAACAAGTCAAATCCAACACCGAGCAAGCCAAGCGATGCTCCAAAAATGCCATCTCGCGTGTACCGACCTCCGAATGGCTCGAAACTAGATAAAAATAACTCAAATACATCAAATAATGCCAAAGGAAACAAACCCAGTCGATAAAAGTCGAATATTTAATCAAAAGCCCAAAATCAACCCGAAAGTCCAACTCGGGCCCGCGCCTCGGAACTCGATGAAACTTATAAAATCCATTAACCCTTTCAATTCCGAGTCCAACCACACTAGTTTCCCTCGAATCCAACTCCAAATCGACGTTCCAAGCTCAAAAACTCACTCTAAGAAGCTTTAGGCTAAAATCCCTAATTTTCTCTTTAAAACTCATAATCCAATTACCGAAAATGACGATAAAATCACGAAATATAATCAAAACCGAGGGTAGAATACTTACCTCAATCCTTGTGATGAAATTTGCCTCCAAAATCGCCTCAATATGAGTCCCATATCTCAAAATATGATAAAAGAACCCAAAATCCCAATATATAGCTTCTACCCAGCATTTTCGCTTTTGCGAACAAAGGGCCGCTTCTGCAGCGTCGCTTTTGCGACCACATTCCCGCTTCTGCAGAAAACCCTGTAGTTCTTCTCTTCCGCACCTGCGCAACATGCACCGCTTCTGCGCAAGCGGAGGTGCGAGACAAGACACCCTTCTGCGCACTCACATATGCGGAAACACCAGACCAGCAGCCTTAGCCAAATGTAACATGCGACGAAATGGTTCGAACCTCGTCCGAAACTCACTCGAGCCCTCGGGACCCCGTCCAAATATACTAATAAGTCTCATGACATAATACGAACCTAGTCGAGGCCTCTAGTCACACATAACAACATCGAAACGACGAATCGTACCTCAAACCGAACTTAAATGAACTTGAACTTTCAACTTCTAAAACTAGCGCCGAAACACGTTAAATCAACCCGGAATGAACTCAAATTTAGCACACAAGTCCCAAATGACATAATGAAGCTATTCCAATTCCCCGAACCACAATCTGAATCTGATATCCTCAAAGTCAATTTTCGGTCAAACTTATGAACTTTTCAAACCTTCAAATTTTCAACTTTCGCCAATTAGTGTCGAATCCTTCTAGAAATATTCATATGCAAATTCGAGCATACGCCCAAGTCCAAAATCACCATACGGACCTAATGAAACTATAAAAACTCCAATCCGAGGTTGAATGCTAAAAAGTCAAACTTGATCAACTCTTCCAACTTAAAGCTTCAACAATGAAATTCATTCTTCCAAATCGATTACGATTAACCTGAAAATCGAAACAATCGATTCACACAAGTCATAATACATCATACGGAGTTACTCATGCCCTCAAACTACCGAGCGAAGTGTAAATGCTAGAAACGACAGGTCGGGTCGTTACATCCTCCCCCACTTAAACATATGTTCGTCCTCTAACGTGCCAAGAGTTGTTCTTAAAGCCATCAAATCGCCGTGTAACCTTACCATGCACATACCCGGGGGTGATCCCAGTCACCCTATTCCATATAGGCTCGACAAACAACATAACTGAAGATCATTACTTCGACCTTAGCCCGTAAACCTTAGAATCCAATGTCCAACACCCGAAATTCCCTACAAGACCCGAATCTCGCATCCACACACTGTGTAAGTCTGAACAAGTTGTATCAAGCCACGAAGCTCCCTCTTCTTCGACAAGAACTATAGCCAATTTCTAAGCTGATCAACGACATTATCCTTCCAAATATACCGCAAACAAATCCGGTAGCACTCATTCTAGGTCCAAGACCTTACTTTTATGAAGCCCATCTATCCTATTGACATGCCACACCAATGCTACCTAGAATCACAACTCGTGCAATCCGTGCACCAATAAACGACAACTCAAATGTATTCAATCATGAAAAATGACTCAAATGAGAGAACCATCCTGCAACTTCAACAAGCACCACCACAACCGCAATGCTACAAACCCATCATACATAGTAGGAGACACACGAATCTAACACAAAGGATCATATCTCAACTCCGCTGCAATGCGTGACCCCATCCAAACGCTGGTCCAAATGAACTACCTCAGCCACCATGCCCGAAATCAAAAGCATGAGCAATTAGACATCAAGTACCCAAGATGCATGACCATAACCACAGAGAAACAAATAACACAATACCATAGTCCGGAAAGAACATAACCAATGCGTAATTACTCATTCCACACCCTAATACCCATATCGATCAAATGCAGTTATAAGGCCCAAACAGAACCGCATCATGTGTGCTTACAACCAGCAAATCACAACCCCCACGTAGCATAGAGGAGTAACACATAGATCATATCAGAACACGAATAAGCTCAACTCTACGGAATGGCACATCCCTCAACAATAGTAGTATAAAGTCAACCAATCTGACCCGGTGTAAAATACACATCCTTATTGGGCCTACCAATCGACCCCAAATCAACTTTGGTCACCCACAAATAGATAAATGACCATGTGAAAGTCCACCATGACCTAACCATGACACATTAAACATCTGGCTAGCTTTAGCCACATCCTCTCAGCCCACAACCACGAAACAATCTGCTTCTGAGAATTCCCGATCTCCAAATACATAGAACACACAAATCACCATATTTGATCCCAACTCCACCGCCCGAATATCTAACACATCTCTCATGCACGATCATCCCACGAGGAATACTTCTAAAATTCTTCTATGCCACATAACAAAAGTTGAATATTAGCAGCCGATCAACCAGGCGAGTACCACAATACCAATGAAGCATCCATATGTCAACACTCAGTGCACCTTCTAAGATGTACGCTCTTAATACCAAGTGATAATATCATTCATCTAGTCATCTGAAACCATCCATGTTGTCTAAGAATTCTTGACCTTCCTTTCAAAATTAAACCGTGACCTTGCACACGCAAATCTTATATTCACACAACATGCCGCATCTATCATGAATATGAAAAGTACGAGAATCTCTTAATCACTCTGAGTCACAAGCAAACTACATACTCAATTAGCCAGGAACCTTCTATTTGATCTCATCTAGGAGAAAATCACAACACGCAACATGCTCCTCATGCCAGTAGGAAATATACACCTCGAACCATGGTAGAAACCATTAAGAACACTTTGAAATCCATTTGTATATAATCCAGCTATCAGAACGAATCCCTCTAACTCAACCAAGTCGCGCAGGTCACCAAAATCCAAGAGCATTACCACGAAATACCTGTAGAGACTCACCACATCATAAGTAGCCAAAGAACCGATCATACCCATTACCGCGCTGATCCAACCTACTACCAAACTATCCTATTTCTCCGAGTTCCTTCCGAATCACCCTCAAGGTGACACTTCTCCTTGCCAGAACACCACGATCCTTAACCAAAACTCACCCCACGAGATCCTAGAATAAAATCACACCGCCCTAAGGCCCATAAGCCGTTGTATTCCCTCTTAAGCACCCCAAAAGTACCACAACCGAGACACCTACTCTGAAAAGACCTTCTGTGAATCTAAAATTGTTTGCTTCACCTTTCTGGTACTGAAATGTAAAATCCATAATGATATAGAAATGCCACAAGTCTCGACACCATCTAATGAAAATCTCAGATCCTAGCCATCTACAAATCCAGAAAAATTCACAATTGCTACATAAAAATCCTGAATCCATTAGAACATTCTTGAGAGTCATCCATTCTAATCAAATCTCAATTGCACCGACCAAACGGGCCGAACGACCTGTGTCCCATTAGCATGACAACACCCAAAGAAATAACCTCTCCTTAACGCAATCGAGCAAATTCCTACTCCGTGCGCACTACATCCTTCACGTATAACACCTCAATTATTCCATGATTTCCACATGCCCATAAAGTGTAACACAACCCATATCCAGAAGTACCATTACTCGAGTCACCCGCGATCTTAATCTTTGCAAATCATATCCGATTCACAAGTATGCCTCAAACCGAAACCAGTACAACACATAACCGCACAATCAAATCGTCGATAACAGACTCCCCCACTTGGCTCAAAGCCATATAACCAAAACACTCGATAACTCAGAATATCCATACCCTATTACTTCCATAATCCCACCGAAGTTCAACTAAATCATTCATAAGCTCACATAACACAAACCATAAAGTACCTCAAATCATCTACTAAGCTCGCAGACATCCATATGACGATTAGGTCAACTTTCTCAACCAAATTCAAATTCAATCTCATCACATATACCCCGTTGGTAGAAAAAAAACTCCCCACACAACATCATAAGGATCACACTTCTGTAGATTACTCCGCAGGAGATAACCCACCTGCATAGCCTTAAGTTGACATCTTGCTATACCTTTCGCAGCCACGATTATTACTCCAATACTAAATCTTCCTGAGTCTAAACTCACAATAAGACATGAAAATCTATTTTGTTCCGCAATTAATCAACGTAATCTTTCAACACACTCATAACTCGAGACTATGCGTCACATCAAGACAACAATCTAGCACCCAATAGTCCTTTTTACATCTCAAGTAAACTATTCTCGTCACAATCAAACCATCTGAAAACATTCTGCAGTTGCATCATGCTTGTCATATAGCCATCCCGCCACTCATCGAGTCACAAATTCCACTTATAGGGATGCTACTGGACATATAAGACCAAAAGCACGTGCTCACATAACCGAAATCCCCGTGCTCAAGCTGTAGTCAAAACTCGACCTCAAGTCCTCCAGACTGGCCCATCATCAACGGACCGAAATCACACCTCGCACCTCATCCATGGAATCACAAGCTGGCGATGCACAGCTGATACCGAGCGCTTACATGCGCACACGAATGCGTGGAAGGAATTCAAAGAGTTATATTTCAAGCTGAATAAATTCCGCACGATAAGGAAAGAAAGATGGGAAGTATATCCTAAATGTCCTGTAGCCTCTCAAAGATAGGTATGGACGTCATCATACCAATCCGCAAGACTCTACTAGACACTTGCTCATGACTTGTAGAACCTATGAACCTAGAGCTCTGATACCACCTTGTCATGATCCAAAATCCAACTAGTCGTGATGGCACCTAACTAACCCCTAAGGTAAGCCAATTAAGTATTATCCAATTCCAATGAAATTTAATAAGACAATTAAGTGAAAGAAATGAAAATAAAACTGCTTTCATACAAGAATTTCCCAAGGACTGGTATTACAAATCATGAGCTTCTAAGATTAGAATTTACAAAGCTGGTATGAAATAAATACATTATCTGCTCAAAATGTACATAAACAGATTTTTATAAATCTAAGGTTACCATGAACAAGAGGCAGCTACAACCGGAATGCAGGTACGTCTTCAAATCCAGCTTCCGTCGATCACAGCAACATCAACATTCAATATTTGCACGCAAGGTGCAGAAGTGCAGTATAAGTACAACTGACCCTATGTACTCAATAAGTAACAAACCTAACCTTAGGTTAAAAGTATTGACGAGATAGAACACATGTCAAGATCCAACACCAATAGCCAACAATAGTTCATAACAAACATAATTGAAGTAATAAAAGAAGTAGCTCAGCGATAAAATGCTCAGTTAGTTCACAATTCCAGGTAAATAAGCCTGTTTTTCAAATATATCGGTGAAAACCCAAATCTTTTATCGAAATCACCAAATTTATGAGTAAGTTTGAAAAACTGTGATTTTTTCCCAAAACGTTTCAACAATAAACAAGATGTTTCATTTTCAAATAGCACGAGGAAAGTTCGTCTCCAAGCCTACATGTCAAGATACAGGTAAAATCATGAATGTTACCAAAATCGGGTAGCAGAAGGAAAAATATCTCTATGAATGTATCTCAAGTACGCATGTCAAATGCAATGCATCTCAGTGATGAACTCATGTACGTACACTCTCAAAGTACTCAATCTCATTGTCCCGCATTCTATCTCTCCATGCTTAATACTCAGCACACTTAATCACTCAACACTGTACAATACTTGTTGCGGCGTGCAACCCGATCCAAATATAGCCATAAGGCCCATTGCGGCGTGCAACCCGATCCACATATATATAGCCATAAGGCCCGTTGCGACGTGCAACCCGATCCACATATATATAGACATAAGGCTCGTTGCAGCGTGCAACTCGATCCACATATATATAGCCATAAGGCTCTTTGCGACGTGCGACCCGATCCACACACACACACACATATATTTATATATATATATATATATATATATATATATAATCAACGGTGCTCACTGGGGGTGTGTACAAACTCCGGAGCGGCTCCTTCAACCCAAGCGATATAACCCGCACGAACGACTCACGTGCTGCACGGACAACTCACGTGCTATAATATCAATATCTGGATCCGCACGGACAAGTCACGTGCTATAGTATCAATATATGGATCCGCACGGGCAAGTCACGTGCTGCACGGACAAGTCACATGCTATAGTATCAATATCTGGATCCGCAGTGACAACTCACGTGCTGCCAGACAACTCACGTGCTATAGTATCAATATCTCGAAACCAGGCCCTCGGTCTCACTCAGTCATCAACCTTTCCAGTCTCTCGGGCTCACAATGTCATGAAAATAGCCCAAAATGATGACATGATGTATCAATAAATAACAACCAAGACTGAGATATGATATGCAACGAATGAACATGACTAAGTATGAAATTGCAATATAAGCAAATAACACAACAACAGTAATGACCTCAGTGGGTCCCAACAGAATAGGCATGTAGCCTAAGCATGGTTTCTAACATGGATCATAACTCAATAGCTCTAGTATGTAGAGATTTCATGGTTACAGATAAGCTCAGGTAACAACACAGTACCCTAGAAATTATGGAGTTGCGATTCACACGGTGCACGCTCACACATCCGTTACCTAGCAAGTGCGTCACCTCAACAGCAAACACATAATATGAAAATCGGGGTTTCATACCCTCAGCACCAAGTATAGAAGTGTTACTTACCTCGAACTAGCCAAATCCAATACCGAGCAAGCCAAGCGATGCTCCAAAAATGTCATCTCACGCGTACCGACCTCCGAATCGTTCGAAACTAGCCAAAAGCTACTCAAATACATCAAATAATGTCAAAGGAAACAAACCCAGTCGATAAAAGTCAAATTTTTAATCAAAAGCCCAAAATCAACCAGAAAGTCCAACCCGGGCCCGCGCCTCGGGACTCGATGAAACTTATAAAATTTGACAACCCATTCAATTATGAGTCCAACCATACTAATTTCACTCAAATCCGACTCCAAATTGACGTTCAAAGCTCAAACACTCACTCTAAGAAGCGTTTAGGCTAAAATCCCCAATTTCTCTTTAAAACTCACAATCCAGTTACTAAAATAAAGATAAAATCACGAAATATAATCAAAACCGAGAGTAGAACACTTACCCCAATCCTTGTGACGATATTTGCCTCCAAAATTGCCTCAATCCGAGTCCCACATCTTAAAATATGATAGAAGAACCCAAAACCACAATATATAGCTTCTGCCCAGTATTTTTGCTTTTGCGAACAAAGGGCCGCTTCTGCAATGTCGCTTTTGCGACCACATTCTCGCTTCTGCGGAAAACCCTGGAGTTCTGCTTTTCTGCACCTGCGCAACAGGTACTGCTTCTGCGCAAGCGCAGGTGCAAGACAAGACACCCTTCTACGCAATCAACCGCTTATGCGCACTCAACCACTTCTGCGATTATAGCTTCCGCTTCTGCCCACACGCACGTGCGCTTCTTTCTCCGCATCTGCGATGATCCCCAGCCAAGCTTCTTTCGCTTCCACGACCAACTATCTACATCTGCGGACTCGCATCTGCGTCCATTCTTCTGCAAATGTGGAAACACCAGAACCAGCAGCGTTAGCCAAATGCAACTTGCGACGAAATGGTCCGAACCTCGTCTGAAACTCACCCGAGCCCTGGGGACCCCGTCCAAATATACTAACAAGTCTCATGACATAATACGAACCTAGTCGAGGCCTCTAATCACACATAACAACATCGAAACGACGAATCACACCTCAAACCGAACTTAAATGAACTTGAACTTTCAACTTCTAAAACTAGCGCCGAAACACATTAAATACCCCCGGAATGAACTCACATTTAGTACACAAGTCCCAAATGACATAATGAAGCTATTCTAATCCCTTGAACCACAATCCGAATCTGATATCCTCAAAGTCAACTTCCGGTCAAACTTATGAACTTTTCAAACCTTCAAATTTTTAACTTTCGCCAATTAGTGTCGAATCCTTCTAGAAATATCCAAATGCAAATTCGAGCATACGCCCGAGTCCAAAATCACCATCCGGACCTAACGGAACTATAAAAACTCCAATCCGAGGTTGAATGCTAAAAAGTCAAACTTGTTCAACTCTTCCAACTTAAAGCTTTAACAATGAAATTCATTCTTTCAAATCGATTACGATTAACCTGAAAATCGAAACAACCGATTCACACAAGTCATAATATATCATACGGAGTTACTCATGCCCTCAAACTATCGAGTGAAGTGTAAATGCTCGAAACGACCGCTCGGGTCGTTACATTAGATCAATATTTATGTGATCGTCTTTATTGGATAAAGATTAGTTGATCTCATTAACTAAATCACATAGATAGATGATGCATATAGAGATATGATCATTGAACTGACTCATTAGATAATTCCTAATGGTTAGAATTAACATAAACTGTCAATAGGATATTCTCTTGAAGAATGTGATGTCAGAGTTTTCTTTGATCTGAGATCGTCATAGTAATTGACAAGTTATTTATTGTGCTTTGATACTAGACACCTATGGCTCTAGGGATATAGTTCAAAGGATATTGGGTACGATTAAATACTTGTAGAATTAATGATTGATCAAGATGGAATCTGTCAACTCTTGGTAATGAGTTTAAGCTCCATGTTGTCATGAATTATAAACGGCCAAATCAAGACCTAGGCCAGGAAAATTGAATGAAAGAAGAAAAGAGTTTCTTAGGTCATTCGATGGTCAATTATATTTGACATGAATACATAGTTGGTCGCCTATTAGGATTTGACAGTTAAACCATACACAAGGGTGACCCAGAGCTATAAGGACATAAGAAATTACTACATTATTCTTCTACTGGTTCTTGAGAGTAAATTGTATACTTCATTCTATCCGGTCATTAAGGAGTGTTGCTATACGCCACCCTTGATTAGTATATTGATATGATTAATCTACTATCAATTTAGTATTAAATCTATGGGGTCACACACTAACGAGTGTTCTGATTTTTGCTAAAGGATTAATTAACTTATTATTTGATAATTGAATTAAAGAATTTAATTAGTCAAATAAATAAAGTTATTAGTTCAAATGAAATATTATTATATTATTTGCTAGCACAGAGAATGTAATTAATAGTGTGCACAAATTAAAATTTTCTGTTTGAAATAGAAAATTAAATTATATCTCATGGTTAAGATATACATGTGATATATATAATTAAAACTTATTTTATATAAGAGACGTTATATAAAATATTAATTAAGAAAGAAGGTTGATGGAAATTTTGTCAAGTGAATTTGGATTCACGTCAAAGTCCACAAGGACATGTCGGCGGCTTCAATTCCATATTGAATGGCATTCAATTTTCCATAATTGAAAACTTACTTTTTGTTTTGAATGGTACCAAAAAGGTCACCGCCTATAACCTTTCATTTGACATAGTGGAAAAGAATTTTCATAGATTATAAATATGTCCAATTGGCATGAGATTCACGGTGAGAAAATAATAGGTTTAAGAAGCCACAAAATCAAGAGACAAACGTTCTTGACAAGAATAGTTCTTGTCATGCAACTTTGGGTTGAAGTTTTTGAGAAAAATTTCAGTACAAGTTTTCATTCAATTTGTTTGCGAGTTTCATTGATCGAAGAGTTGATAGCAAGAATCGGTCTCGGTGTTGATACCCATAGAGTATTTGCACTATCGAAGAATTCTGAAAGAGACTCTCTTCACCAGGTACGTCTTAGATCTGATATTTGACATGTAAATAAATTTTAAATACGAAAAGATCTGCCCAGGATTGTTATTGTCTTCCGCTGCGTGTTACGAACATCTATATGCAATCCTACAGTGGTATCAGAGCCATGGTTTCTCGTGTCTACAATTTATTTATGAAATATTTTAAGATTATATTTGAAGAGTTCAAACCATAATACATGTATCTTATGCAATAGTCAAATTGTTTGAATGCATATGGATTGATATAATTTTATTGTGAATAGAATATGTACACATATAAGTTAAACTATTGAGATAGTTCGTAACTTGAATTTAAAATTTTGTATTAGATATGACGGTAATCTATAATAGATTAATGGATTATACTGTTATTTTAATTGTTGTTAGTTCATGAGATGTTAATTAATAATAATATTATAGCGTGAATTATTTTTATGTAATATAAAAGAAAAACATAATAGAAGGATGTTGAATTTTGTTTTTATGTCACGTGCTCGTTCGTTACATAATTTTGAAATTATTTGTTACATGTGATGTAAATTAATTTAGGACTAAGCATGTAGACAACTTGAACTAAATTCACATGTTATAAAAGATTTGATCTTCATGTTATTAAAAGTTATTTTAGTAACAATTCCCTCTTACTAAAATTTGAGTTCTTAAATAATAAAATATAAGATATTTTACTGTAAAGCTATCCATCAAAATAAATAATTTTATTTATTTCTTGTTTATAAGGAGCGGCCTGACAACCAGGAGACTTATAGTTTGAGAATAAGTTAAAATTATTTATTGCATTAGATGCATGGATTGAAAAAATTATTTAATTTTACACTAGATGCCTGGACTACCCGGGGGAGTATAAAATTTAATAAGTTCTTTGCTTTGATGATGGTTGAACTCAACTACACCAATAGGATCGACCCAACTACTAGGGGACTATTTGACATAGAGCTATTTAAGAAAATTGTATAGGGATACAATTGGTAAGAGTACCTACCTTTAAAATATATGTGAAAACCGACTTGACTTCCAGGGGCTCATACATATTGTTAAATGATTTCTTTACTCCACTCACAACAATAATAATTTTTAAAACTATAATGAGAGTAAATAGTTTAAAATAATTAGTGGAAATATCATTTAGATAAAAGTCCATGTCTTTATGATATGTGTAAATATGTTCTATATTATTGTCTTTTCTTTTCTAATTTTAGATTTTTCAATATGTCTGCTATATCATTGTGTGGAATACTTGAGACCAAGATGTTGGTAGGACCAAACTTTGATGATTGGTACAGAAATTTGAGAATTGTTCTCATGCATGAAAAGCTTATTGATGTGATCGATAAGCCTCCCAAGGAAGTCCCAGATGAGGATGATGATGATGCTACCAAGACTTATCAGAAATACTTGGAAGAATGTCTTACTGCCAAATGCATCATTCTCGCTTCTATGAGTTCTGAACTATAGAGGAAACATCAGGATATGGATCTAACTTCAATCATTGAACATCTTAAGAAGATGTTTGATACACAAAGCAGGAGAGCTAGATACCAGCTATCTAAGGCTTTATTTGGATCCAAATTGATTGGAAACTCTCTAGTTGGCCCTATGTCAATCATATGATTGATCTTATTGAAGAACTTGAGAAGTTGGGGTGCAACCTCGGTAAAGAGCTTTCTTAAGATTTGATCTTGCAGTCACTATCAGAATCCTTTTCACAATTTGTTATTAATTTCAATACGCATAAAATGGATTGTGATCTTCATGAGATGCTTAACATGCTGATTGATTATGAGAATCAACTTGCATCTGAGAAGAAGAAAGGAAATGTCATGTTGGTTGGAAACTCTTCTAAGAGGATAAGGGTAAAAGTAAACCCAAGAAAAAGCCTACTGCAACTAAGGGTGGTGTGACCAAATGCAAAGGCAAAGAAGGCAAAGCTGACCAATCCAATGCTGAATGTTTACACTGTAAGAAAATAGGACATTGGAAGAGAAACTCAAAGGAGTATCTCGTAACTCTAAAGGACAAGAAACAAGGTAAGACTTTAATGAAAAATATTTTCAAGTTTTCTTTAACTACTACTGATTATTCATTGTGGGTATTAGATACTGGCAGTGGTTATAACATCTGCAATATATTGTAGGGGTTCCAGATAAGTAGAAGGTTGAAGAAAGAAGAAGTTAATCTACAAATTGGAAATGGTGCAAAAGTTGCGGCCGTAGCTGTAGGATCAATTTCTTTAATAATGCCTACGGGCAAAGCACTTATATTGGATGATTGTTATTACGTTCCTAAATTTGTTTCGAACATAATTTCACCTTCTATGTTAGACAAACATGGTTTTCGCATTATTATAGGCAATGGTGTTTGCTCTTGTGATGACCCATTTTATGCCCCGTTTCATTTCGTTAATTATATTATGTGGAATCAAGTTGAGTGAGTTGCACTCGAAGTATAATTGGTGAGGAATGAGACACTTGGTCTCTTTTAAGAAAGCTTAAGTCGTAAAAGTCAACCGTAGGTTGACTTATGAGTTAGAAGGTTCAGATGTAAATTCCGATGACTCGGTTAGCTTCGGGAGAAGATTTATGACTTAGGAGAGTGACCGGAATATGTTTTGGAGACCCCGAACAAAACTAGGCTTGAATTGGTGAAGTTCGAATTTCCGGTTGATAGGTGAAATTTTGATCCGAAAGTCGGAATGGAATTCCGGAAGTTGCTGTAGCTTCATTATGTAATTTAAGACTTGTGTGCAAAATTTCAGACCATTCGGACATGGTTTGGTCAGGCTCGGATCAAAAGGACGATTTAGAAATCTTTGGAGTCCGTAGGCTTGAATCTGATGCGAACTTGATAATACGATGATGATTTTAGCGTTCCGATGGTTGGGACAAGTTTAATTAAGATTATAGAATATGTGTTCATGTTTGGATAAAGTCCCGGGGGTCTCGGATGAATTTTGAATGGTTGGCGGGACTTAGTTCGTCGCTTCAGAAAGCGTTAACATCGTACCTTCAGGTATAACTAATATAAAATTTAGTAAAAGAACCCCAAATTCAGTTTTGTTTGAGGTATTAGATCCGTATCGAAATTTCGGAGCCATAGCAAAAAGAATCGTCCAAATCGGACCCCGTATGAGAAAGTTAGGCTTATTTTCGTAAACGAGAAAGAGATCAGTTGACAGGTGAAGGTTCGCGACCAAAAAGCGATTCGCATATTGGAAAAGCGAATCGCGAAACCAACAATGAAGTCGCGAACTGAAGCAGAAGCTTAAGGTCAAAATCGCGACGAAAAAGCGATTCGCATAATCAAAAAGCGAACCGCGAAATCAACAAATTGGTCGCGAACACGGACAGAAACTTGAGGGAGGATTTCGCGACGGGAAAGCGATTCACATAATTGAAAAGCGAATCGCGAAATGGACATGGGGATCACGAAGTGAGGCAGAAACTTGGACAAACTTATTGTCCAATCCGCGACGAGAATGCGGTTCGCATATGTGAAAAGCGAACCGCGAAATCCCTCTTTTGGTCGCGAAATTGCTCTGACTGGGTACTTTTTGCCCGATTTTTAACCCTCTATAAATAGGACCTAGGGTCCATTTCACACTACGGAAATACATAACTCAATACCCACGAGAGAAAACATCTTCAAACACAAAGGAATCACTACAAATCAACCCCAAAACCACATGCAAAGGAGATTTCCATGATAAATCTTGCAAAGGAAGGGGTTGTATCACCTTAGACCTATTTGGGGCTTTAAGAAGAGGATTAAAGTGAGATTCGGAACAAATAGAGAGGGAGTCTCAAGAGAAACATCGGGTAAGTGTTCTCTACCCTAAATCCCTCTTAGATTATGATTTCCATGCTTAATCCCATTATGAATCCATGAAATTGTGAAAGAAGAACCTGGGTTTTCTTCTCCAAACTTCTAAATATATGAAATTGGGGATTTAAGGTCAATCCAGTGTCGGAATTTGACAAACTTGATATGCATGGACTCGTGTTGAAATGGGTAATTACATTTTTGTGAATTACGAATGATTTCGAGAAATGGGCCCCACTATCAATTTTGAGTTTAATTTCGGGATTTTACCCGTAAAGCTTGTAAATTTCAATGGAAATTGGTGTCCATTGTGGGTATTGAACGTAATGAATTGTTTATGACTAGATTTGGAGCCTTCGGACGCAAAGTATCAAGGCAAAGGTTTGTCAGAACCTTGAATTCCATTGCCAAGCGAGGTAAGTGTCCGTTCTAGCCTTAGCTTGAGGAATTAGAAATTATGTGCTACGTGCTAAATTGTTTCTCGTTGAGAACAATGTATAGGTATGGTGACGGGTACCTATACTTTGGTGTCAAACATGACCGTGGGTCGTATGTTGTTAAATGTTGCATATTAGTATTATAATTGTTGAAAGATGTTTGTGATATTGCTGAGATGCAAAGACAATTGTGTTTCTAATTGCCGGATGTTATCCGTGGTATTATTGTGATACGCCTATCACACGAACTGAACATTGTGAATGTTCCTATTGATTATGGTTATGGTTATGATCTTCTCTTTCATCATAATTCAGATTGATAAATGAACTAGTTGAATAAGTAATTGTTAAAAGATAATTGGAGGTTTTGTGTCTAAGTCGTGGGTAGTGTCTTAGGAGTTCATAGGAGTCTAAAAGGGGTCCGGTGTCATAATAGTAGTGTCGTGTCTAGATTTAACGGAAAGATAAACGGGTTGGGAGGTTGATCGATAAACATAGACAGTAGTGAATTATTAATATTGATTTAGTTAAATATGAGTCGAGTAAGGTTTGGTTATAGTTGATTTCCCCCTGGCCAGGATGGTTGTTGATGTTGTTATTTCCCTAATTGGGAGTTGATGTGATGCATTGTTCTCTTGTTGGAAATTGTTTGTGATTGCTGTGATGATGTATAAGTGGGAGCGGGTGGCACGCCTGCCACAGGAGGTTACTGTAAGTGGGTTCCGGTTGCACGCCTGCAACAAGAGGTTACTGGAGGAAAGGATGGATTGTGTTTCATGTTATTTGTGTTAAAGGCCAAATGGCAATGTTCCTCCTTGAAAATTGTTGATCTGTTGTTTTCATTGATTTGATATTGCGATGCATATCTTCCTTTCTCTGTTTATTTTGTTGATGCATTTTGTTATCTGTCGTAGATGCATATATGTTTATGTCTAACAGGTTATCTGGAGTCCGGTCTAGCCTCGTCACTACCTCGCCGAGGTTAGGCAAGGCACTTACCAGCACATGGGGTCGGTTGTGCTGATACTACACTCTGCACTCTTTTGTGCAGATACCGGCGCCGCAGGTGTCGGACAGTAAAAGGACTTCCAGCTTTTGCGTGACTTTTCAGGCGACCCAAGGTAGCACTGCAGACGTTCGCAGATCTTGGCGTCCTCTGTCTACTTCTTTTAACTGTTCTTCCATATAGTTCGGAAACAGTACTTTTGTTATTTCTTTCAAGACCTTGTATGTAGTACTCTTAGACGGTCTGTGAAACTGTGATACCAGTTCTTGGGTGGTTTGTGAAAAACGAGGGACTATTTAAAGTATTTTCCGCATTTTGTTATTAAAGTATGTTTGTATATTCATGAATACATTGATTATGTATGATGATGTAGTAAGCAAAGTAAATTATTGGCTGGCCTAGCTTCCATTAGTAGGCGCCATCACGACTCCCGAGGGTGGGAAATCCGAGGTCGTGACAGCTCTATTTATTATGGTGATAACTTATATGTGAATGGCTATCTCCAACATGATGTTTATGTCTTACCTAATGTGAATGCTAATCCGTATGCATGTTTCAAGTCTTAAGAGGAAAAAAGATGATCAAGTAAGTCATACATACCTTTGGCATTGTAGGCTTAGTCATATTGGAGAGAAAAAAATTAACAAGTTGTACAAGGAAGTTACCTTGACAAGTATGATTTTGAGTCATATCCAACTTGTGAATCTTGTCTCAAAGGAAAATGAAAAAATCTCCATTTACTGGAAGTGGAGAAAGAGCTTCTGAATTATTGGACTAATTCATACAGATATTTGTGGGCCCATTAAAATTCAAGCTAGAGGTGGATATTCTTACTTCATCACCTTCACTAATGATATGTCAAGATATAAATTTGTGTATCTTATGAAATACAAATCTGAATCTTTTGAAATGTTCAATAGATTCCGTAGTGAAGTTGAGAAACAAACTGGTAAAAGTATCAAAGTACTAAGGTCTGATAGAGGTGGAGAATATCTTAGTGAAGATTTTACCAGATATTTCAAAGAGAATAGGATTCTCTCACATCGGACACTTCCAGGAACACCACAATACAATGGTGTGTCTGAAAGGAGAAATCAAATCTTATTAGATATGGTGAGATCTATGATGGGGTTCACCGATCTTCCAATAAATTTATGGGAATATGCTTTGGAAGCAGCAACATACTTACTTAATAAAGTTTCCACTAAGTCAGTCTCTTCAACACCATATGAGATATGGAAAGGACGTAAGCCTAACCTTAAGCATATTAAAGTTTGGGGTTGTCCAGCTTATGTTAAAAGGCTACAGTCTGATAAACTTGACTCAAGATCTGAAAAAGTGTAGGTTCATTGGGTATCCCAAAGAAACAATAGGATATTATTTCTATCACCCTTTTGACCATAAAGTGTTTGTGGCTAGAGGAGAAACCTTTTTGGAAAGAGATTTTCTTTTAGAAGGAAATTATAGTGGAGAAATAGAACTTGATAAAGTTCAAGAAAATAATGAATCAACATAAAATCATGATCATGAGACACAAGTTGAGGAACCTTTATTGGATGTTTTGAAGTTGACAAGAAGTTGCCATCTTCAATGATTGAAGTTCAAGAATTAAATGTAGTTCAAGAACAGTTTAGTGAACCAGTTCCAAACCAAATTGAACAACAACAAATCCAGCACAAGGTGAACAAGTTGTTCAAGCACCTCTTAGAAGGCCTACACGAGAACATCATGTACAAACTAGATTAAATCTAATGGTACAAGATGATGTATCAAATGAGGTTAATCATAATGATGATGACCCTAAGACCTATGAAGAGGCTATACAAAGTTTTGACTACAAGAGATGGCAAAAAGCCATGGAATCTGAAATAGAATTCATGAAGGAAAATAAAGTATAGACTTTAGTTGAACCTTCAAAGGATATAAAACCTATAGGTTGTAAATGGATTTTTAAAAAAAATATTGGACCAGACGGAAAGGTGGAGACCAAAAGAGCCCGTCTTGTTGCCAAGGGATATCGTCAGAAAGAAGGAGTCGACTATGACGAGACTTTCTCTTCCGTGGCAATGCTCAAATCAATTCGGATTTTGCTTGCTATAGCAGCATACTATGATTATGAAATATGGCAAATGGATGTGAAAACAACTTTCCTTAATGGTGAGCTAGAAGAAGATGTGTACACGATACAACCTGAAGGTTTCACATCTCTGCATGATCATAAGAAACTTTGCAAGCTACAGAGATCCATTTATGGAGTAAAGCAAGCTTCTCGGAGTTGGAATATTCGCTTTAACAAGACCATTGAAAAGTTCAATTTTGTTAGATGCGAAGAAGAGCCTTGTGTGTACAAAAAGGTCAGTGGGAGCATAATCATATTCTTAGTAATGTATGATGATGATATATTGCTCATAGGAAATGATATACCGGCATTGCAAAGTACCAAGATTTGGCTATCTGAGCAGTTCTCCATGAAAGACTTGGGAGAAGCACCTTATATATTGGAAATAAATATCTATAGAGATAGATCGAGGAAACTACTTGGACTTTCCCAGTCTTTGTACATTGATACCATCTTAAAAAGGTATAACATGGATAATTCCAAAAGAGACTATCTACCGGTAGACACTGGAATTACTCTCAGTAGGAAGGATTATCCTAAAACACTTGAAGAGAGAGAACGCATGAGTAGGATCCCATATGCTAATGCATCATATATACCATGACATGTACACGTCTTGATGTGGCTTATGCACTAGGAGTAACTAGCCGATATCAGGCAAATCCTGGTGAGGAATATTGGAAGGTGGTGAAGACCATTCTTAAGTACTTAAGAAGGACTAAAGACTAATTCCTCATTTATGGAGATTCTGGGTTGAAACTTAAAGGTTATACTGATGCAAGTTTCTCTTCAGATAGAGATGATGGCAAATCTATTTCTCGTTATGTATTTACCTTAAATGGTGGTGCACTGAGTTGGAAAAGTTCTAAACAAGCTACAGTAGCTGATTCAGTTACTGAAGCAGAATATATAGCAGCTAGTAAAGCTGCTAAGGAAGCTGTATGGATGAAAAAGTTATTAACTGAACTCGGTGTGGTTCCTTCAATAGAAGGTGCAGTTCCATTATTGTGTGACAATACTAGAGCCATTCCTCAAGCAAAAGAACCGAGATCATACCAAAAATCCAAACATGTTCTGCGAAGGTATCACTTGATAAGAGAGATCATTGAACATGGAGACATCGAGATTCAAAAGGTTGATGGAATGGAAAATTCTGCAGACCCATTCACTAAAGCTCTTATTGCAAAGGAGTTTGACAAGCACAAGTAGAAATTGGGAATGAAATACAAGAGCTATTAGCTCTAGTGCAAGTGGGAGATTGTTAGGGATATAGTGGATATGTCACGACCTAAAATCCACCTAGTCGTGATGGTACCTAACCCAACCCGTCAGGTAAGCCAATTAACAACTATTCAATTTAATTAGATTTATTAAGATAAGAAATGATAATACATCATTTTATACACAAATTTCCCAAGGACTGGTAATACAAACATGATCTGCTAAGATTAGAATTTACAAAGCTGGTATGAAATAAATAAATACATCATCTGTTTGAAATGTACATAAACAGATTTTTATAAATCTAAGACTACCATGAACAAGAGGTAGCTACAACCGGAACGCAAGTACGTCTTCAAATCCAGCTCCCGTCGATCACCACAACATCAGCATCCAACATCTTCATGCAAGGTGCAAAAGTGTAGTATGAGTACAACCGACCACATGTAATCAATAAGTAACAAACTTAACCTTAGGTTGAAAGTAGTGACGAGCTGGAACACAGGTTGGGGTCCAACACCAATAGCCAACAACAGTTCATAACAACATAGTCGAAGTAATAAAAGAAGTAGCTCAGAGATAAAATACTCAGCTCGTTTATAGTTCTAGAAAAATAGGCCTGCTTTTCAAGTATATCAATGAAAACCCAAATCCTTTATCGAAATCACCAAATTTATGAGTAAGTTTTAAAACTGTAATTTTTTTTCAAAAACTTTTCAACAACAGATAAGATGTTTCATTATCAAATGGCATGAGAAAAAATACATCTCTATGCCTACATGTCAATATGCAAGTGAAATCATGAATGACAGCAAAACCGGAGTGGCAGAAAGAATGCATCTCTATGCATGTATCTCAAGTATGCATGTCAAATGCAATGTATCTCAATGATGAGCTCATGTACCACACTCTCAGAGTACTCAATCTCACTGTCTCACAATCTCCACTTATTATGCTCAATCACTCGACACGCTCAGTCACTCAATACTGTATATGGCCAATTCAGCATAGGGAAGATCCATCCCAGATGTATATATATCATCTGATAGTCAGTTACTCAGTACCGTATAGGGCCAATCCAGCCCGGGGAAGATCCATCCCTAAATATAAATGCTTCGGGCAAGATTCATGCCCAGGTAAGATCCATCCTTCAATATAATCAACTGCCTTCAATGGGGTTGTGTACAGACTTCGGAGGGGATCCTTTAGCCCAAGCACTATAAAAGTGTCACACCTCCTTTTTAGAAGAATAGGAAGTTTTTCCAATTAAGGTGACATTATTCGAAATGAGATTATTTATTTAATTCAGAGTCGCCACTTGGGATAATTATTATAATATCCCAAGTCACCGGTTTATTTTAGAATCTCAAATCGAGGAAATTGACTCTATTTATGGTCTGCGAACACAGAAGGCCGAGTAAGGAATTTCGTTAACCCGGGAGAAGGTGTTATGCACTCCCGAGTTTCGTGATTTTAGCACGGTCGCATAACCATTAATACTTGGCCTGATTATCTGATTTATTACATGCTTAAAACCTATTGTGCATTTTATCTTTTACTGCTTTTAATAATTTTAAACCATTATGAAATTTCTTTGAACAAGTCACGATGTCGCGTACTTATTGTTTTTGTACATTTCGCAAATCACGCCACGTGAAACGTACCCATGATTCACAACATGTTTATTTTAATTATTTGAAGTTGAAGTCAAGTCGTGTGAAATACGCACTTGAGTTTGGAATTATGTAATCATGACTATATGCCACGGAATCATACCCATAGTCACAATGATTTAATAAACGCGCCTAAAACAAACTACGAATTTGAACGATTTTTCCTACTATGAGATTATTGTGAGGCCAAGAGTCTATGAAAATTACTATGGAGAAGTGTATGATTTATGGAACTATTCATGAATTTAAGCACACAAATGTTGGTAGTAAAAAAGAAATGGGTCAACTTGATCACATGCCAAGTCTTAGACGACCCAATTCATTTATTAAAATAAGGCACCTTGGACCCTTCTTGTTTATTAGGACAGTTATTAAGTGGCCGAATTGTTGTGTCAAAGTCAATGAGAGCTCAACTTATAACCAGATACGAAAATAGTACTGCCCAATCAAAATGTTAAAACCAAACAAACCAAATTGCAATATCCAACCAGATTAAATTGAAGCCACTTAATGCTATATCATATTCCTTTATCAAAATTATTTGAGGCTAAAAGAGATACTACAAACTAAGGCAGTAAAATCAAATTCACAATTTTCAGATAATCATGCAACATTATTCGAACACAAAATGGCATAGCAATACTTTAAGTAATATTAGATAAGAGGATAAACGATGAACCTTTGAATAAGCTTTCCAATATATTGACAAGTGAACCTCAAATGTACAGCAAAAAATCATTTGGAGCCTGCGGACCACGTACGAAGACCCCGATGAACTTCGAACCTCGAACCTCAACACACCTCTAGTGGCGTGTCACCTTGGTTGTGTTTTTCGATGGCGTGAGATGGTGATTTTCTGGTTTTGTGGAGGATAAACAGTTGGTTTCGGGGCCGTTTTGCTAACAATTTCTGGTCGTTTTTTGGGGGTGCATTCGGCAGCTTTTAATGGTGTTTTTTAGGTCGTTTTTGGACTGCTTTAAGGCTGCTTTTTCAGCTGTGTTTTGGGGATGGTTTTGAGGCATTCTAAAGCTGGTTTTGGATTGATTTTGGGAATGTTTTAGGTCAGTTTTTGACTGCTTTTTTCAGCAATTTCGCAACTGATTTCGCTGCTCTTTGGGGCTATTCTTCAGCTATTTTTCAGCTGAGCTCGGGAGGCTATTTTGGGACTGTTTGGTGTTGTTTTTCTGTAGGGTTTTGGGGTGATTTTAGTTGGAAGAAAGAGGCTGGTTTTGGGGTGGTTTCATGACTTAAAAGCTATTGTTTTCAGCTTATTTCCATGGCTGGATATGGAGTTTTTGGAGTAGTTTTGGGTTGGAGTTTTTGGTTGGTTTTAGTGAAATTTTTGTGGAGCTTGGTGGTGTTTTAACAATGGTGAAAATGGAGTGAATTTGCTGATTTTTTTGTAAAGAAAAGCGAGGAAGCAGAGGCGTATTAAGAAGAAGACAATGCCAGATCTTTTCTTGTGTGCCCCTTTAATTGTGTGAGTGAATGGAAGATATATAGGTGTAGGTGCAGGGATTAATTGGTGGCCAAGAAAATGTGCATGTGAGTTTTGAGTGAGAGCATATTAATTTGTTACAAAAGATATAGAAGAATCTTGCTAGGTGGCATTTTTGCATTGGTTCTTTGTTTTTTTTTTCTTTTTTTATTTATTAAAGATAATCAAAATTAAAAATACTACACTAAAGCTAAAAACTAAAAAAATACAAGAAACTATTAAGGAAAAAGTTATAAAATTGCCAGTCTTACCAAAATTAGAAGAAAAAACATATTTTTGTGAATTTATTTTCTTTTGCAAATTAAAACAAAGCTAGAAATTCAAAAATATGAATCTTTGGTGAGTTTTAGCTTCCTAACAAAAATCTATAAAAGGTAAAACAAAAGCTAAAATATGTAGATTAAACTCAAAGAATATTTACATACTAAAAAGTGGTGAAAAATTCGATTATGGTCAAATATTAGGTGTTCACAGCATGCCCCTCTTTGCTTGGAAACATGAAGAGTTTTTAATCAAAGACAAAGTGAGCCATGTGGGCTAATTTTTGACCATATCTTTATTCAAAAGAGGAAGAAAATAAAAGAAAAAGGTGCAACCGAGTCCTGATTTTGGACAGCCTACATATCCCGGGTTGTAAGGGAATCAGGTCGCGTGTAGTTTAAAGAGAGTAATGGGATGATAAGTTCGAGAGTCGAGTGAGGCTCCATCGAGGCTCCGGTCCGTAGTCCTGTTATTACATCAAACTCAAACTCAAAAGAAACTAAACAAGCCTATCAACTATGAGTTACAAGATTCCTATCTATAAGTCTTCTGAAGCTTGATCTTGTGTCTTGAATGGAGAATCATGTAGACTTATGATTTGAACCTTGATGTTTGCTAGCTGCAGGTGCTAGTTCATTCTTCTATGACTTCTTCTGATAAAAATGGGAAATGCAATGCAGGTGACTTTAATCATGTCTTGAGTAGTCCACATCTTTTCAACTGCTTCTGCATTTTGGATTCACTTCTTTTTGTTTTCTTTTATTCTGGATTGAGACTTCTTCCTTTGATCATCTCGAACCCTGTGCCTCGAGGTAAAACCTGTTCAGCCACCAAAACAAACAAAAGAACAAAATTTTTCTTCCCCAATTTTCACTAGGAAAATTTCGTGAGTTATTACAACAAAATTCTAAACTACTTCTTTATTAAAAGCAATAAAGGGTCAAGAATGGTGTACCCCGAAAAGATCATGATGATTTTTCTTTTTCTTTTTTTGTTGTTTTTTGTTTTTGTTTTTTGGATGGTGTTTCTTTATTGTCAAAAAGATGTCTCAACCAAGGATTGGTGTATCTTATGTTGGGAAAATGCGGCCAGGGAATGGTATACCCTATATTGGCAAAGGTATCAGGGAGTGGTGTACCTTGCATTTACGATCAAATCAATTAGGGAGTGGATACCTTATGTTGGAAAGGAGACTAGGGAGTGGAGACCCTTTGTCTAAAATAAAATCAACTAGGGAGTAGAGACCCTATGTCTAATATAAAATGAACTAAGGAGTGGAGACCCTATGTTGGAAAAGAAGACTAGGGAGTGGAGGCCCTATATCTAAAATAAAATCAACGAGGGAGTGGAGACCTTATGTTGGAAAAGAAGACTAGTGAGAGGAGACCCTATGTCTAAAATAAAAATCAACTAAGGAGTGGAGACCCTATGTTGGAAAACAAGACTAGAGAATTGTGTACCTTATGCTAAAACGAACCAAGAAGGATTTTTTGTTTTTTTTTTAAGAAAAATCAGTTTCATTTTTTTCTTTTTTTGAGAAAATCAGTCTTTTAAACAAATTGCTCCAACTCTTATTTACCGAGGGCATGAACAAATGACCTTTTTTTTTTAAAATCCAGACTTCCTTTTTTTTTTTAATTTATCCTAGGAGAAATTCATCAAGTTAGGTTTTTTATAAGGAGAAAGATTCATCAGACTAAGACGTCTATCCTAGGAGAAAGTTCATCAGACTAGGTTTTCTAATTTATTATCTTAGGAGAAAGATTCATCAGACTAAGATTTCTATTCTAGGAGAAAATTCATCAGACTAGGTTTTCTTATCTTAGGAGAAAGATTCATCAGACTAGGTTTTATTTATCTTAGGAGAAAGATTCATCAGACTAAGATTTCTATCCTAGAAGAAAATTGATCAGACTAGGTTTTCTTATCTTAGGAGAAAAATTCATCGGACTAAGATTTCTATCCTAGGTGAAAATTCATCAGACTAGGTTTTCTTATATTAGGAGAAAGATTCATCAGACTAAGACCTCTTATCCTAGGAGAAAATTCATCAGACTAGGTTTTATTTATCTTAGGATAAAGATTCATTAGACTAAGACGTCTATCTTAGGAGAAAGTTCATCAGACTAAGTTTTCTAATTTATTATCTTTGGAGAAAGATTCATCAGACTAAGATTTCTATCTTAGGAGAAAATTTATCAGACTAAGATTTCTATCCTAGGAGAAAATTCATCAGAGTGGGTTTTCTTATCATAAGAGAAAGATTCATCAGACTAGGACATTTTTAAATTTTTTGTTATTTTAATCTTAGGAGAAAGATTCACCAGACTAAGACGTTTATCCTAGGAGAAAGATTCATCAGACTAGTTTCTTTTTTTTTTTTATCTTAGGAGAAAGATTCATCATACTAAGATTTCTATCCTAGGAGAAAATTCATCAGACTAGGTTCTCTTATCTTAAGAAAAAGATTCATCAGATTAAGACTTCTATCCTAGGAGAAAGTTCATCAGACTAGGTCTTTTTATCTTAGGAGAAAAATTCATCAGACTAAGACATCTATCCTAGGAGAAAGATTCATCAGACTAGGTTTTTTATCTTAGGAGGAAGATTCATCAGACTAAGACGTTTATCATAGGATAAAGTCCATCAGACTAGGGGTTCTTATCTTAGGAGAAAAATTCATCAAACTAAGACGTCTATCCTAGGAGAAAATTCATCAGACTAGGGCTTTTTATTTATTTATCTAGGAGAAAGATTTATCAGACTAAGATTTTTTATTGCGAGGAAAATCCATCAGACTAGGATGTATTACCCTAGGAGGAAAAAATGTGAAGAGCAATGGCAAGATTTTATGCACACTAGCACGATAAATGAAGCAAAGATTTGAGAAATTTCCCTTTGTCGGCTCTTCTCTTCTCTTCTTTTTCTCTTGTTTTTCTCTTTTTTTTTTCTTTTTCTTGAACCACTTTTCTTGCACTGCTTTGTTCATGTTTCAAACAAAGATAATTTTGTCAGTTTTGAAAGTGGTGGTCGGTTTGTAGCCATGAGTCTTGGGCAACTTGGCTTTGTGATCATCCATCCTTTGGAAGACCAACTATATTGGTAGTTGGTTGCACAACTGGGAGACTCAGTTATTGCCTTCAAGAGACCTTTACTTTCTGTATCAACCCTGATTGTTTTGCTCCCAGCGTCATTGGTGTTTTGTGGTTCAATCAGCCTTATCTAAAAAAAAAAGAGAATTCTTTTCTTAGATAACATTTTCTAATGTCATGAATGGCTTTTGCTTTTGGAGCAATTTGTCTGTCAGAGAGATTCACACTGGTAAGTGCCTTTTGCACGATGTGCACACTTTATACTCCTTGTTCAATACTATAGAGAGTCCCTAATTAACTTTGAGGTTATCTTTGCTTTAGCCAAGTAAGTTGACAAGAGTCTTTTGGGGGGGGGGGGGGGGGGGGGG